>LYUA01000782.1:405646-418977 GCA_002093875.1 Calopteryx splendens
TTGTAGCTTCCTCGTCGAACCTTGTACTGTTGACGTGATGTGTTTATGACGTAAAAATTCTTACATTTCGGTACACGCAAGGGGACCACCTCGGCGCTCGCAATGTCAGACTTTCGCGTTACCTGAGTTTGTTCGCAGTTCTCCGCTCTTACTTCGACGAGAATAAGTGAATAGCACACAGTTTGAGAGATGATGAATATGTCTACTCCATGACAAAAAATCATCGAAAAATCTTGAATACTCCAAAAATGGCGAACGTGTAAAAACCACCTACGTCTCCCACGCTCTCGCCACATAAAACATTAAATATCTCATGAACAACAAGATAATCTCTGATGACAAACTACTCCATTGGAAGCTCAAACACTTCCTAATAACTTGGGGAAATAAAATTTTTAAAAACAAAAGAAAATCCCTAAGTAAAAAAAGTTTAATCACATATTCATTTTTGTGAGTGACGATTAGCGTAAAATTTTAGGTTCAATAGAAGCTTGAACCAACTTGCACTTTTTTAGTTGTCGATGGCCTGTCTAAATATCGTGGAACCTAGACACGCATTTCATTTATCCCGGATAAGATTTTTGTTCAAAAAGAAAATTGCTAAAGAACATAGTAATATTGTTGAATGAATCTCTCCGATCAAAGACGTGTTTTTATTGAACTGTGTGTTAGATATTTACTAATTTATTATTTTCCATGTGGTTTTGTAGGTATAAGCTTTGTTAGGTGGTCATATAAATAATACGGTTATTTTATGTTCAGGCGTATTGATATTTTGTCTCTTCTTTCAAGGTCAATTTTACATTTGTTCTTAAATGTGTTCGTAATTGCCCAGGTGAAGGGCTAGCTGGATTCCATTTTAGCAAGATTTACGTCCGCTATTAGCAGGGCGTTAAAAGCACGGAAGTTGCCATTGCTTCCGCTTACTAAGGCGCTCGGGGGACATTTTGCATCGCAGCGCAAAGCCATAAAGTTGATGAGAATGATTTCATGCGATGAAAAATATTGGGACAGTTTTGTTAAACATTTTTAAGTGGAAACAAGCCGTGCGAGTAAATCTTACTCAGTGGATCACTAAGGGGAATTCCCGAGTCGCTAGTTATATACGACGACTATGAATTTGCCTTTTGTGGGTGGACTTTACCAGGTATAATCTATTAGATCCCTTGGGCAGAGACTCGGCTTCCGGAGTCGCATTCTATAATGGCAGGAAAAGGATTGTACGAGCTTGGGAAGAGGTAATGGATTTGACTGGCCGTTTGGCTTTGTATGCCCGCGTACGATAGATGACACAAATTTTACCCTGGAGTACAGAGAAAATGGAATATTGCCTGGAATTTTTAATTCTAAAGGATGCATTTAATCACAGAATAAAGCTAGATATGGTAAACTAATATTATGTTTTCGGGAAAAGATTTGACACTACTTTTCTATCTTTTATCTTTTTCATAGTTTTTAAAGTTACGTTGGTCATTTAGGTCGGGCATTTCAATGAGTGCACGATGACACAAAGAGAGGGAGGAAGGAATGGCATGCCAACAATGCAATTTTTCATACTCCGTTCATCTCAGTCAGATTAATTGGGATGGGCGTGCGGCGAGAATAATTTAGCAAATTTATGTGGTTCAGGAAGACTTGAGGAAATTTGGAAAGGAATTGATAAATCATCGTGATGTGCTCATTCTAGGCTGGTCAAGATCGACTCTTGATTATCGTGGAACGATACAAACATTAAAAAATAGAACACATTACCTGCTACGTCATGGGCTGGTTGAATTATTTCCAGCAAATTCAGTATTCCCATGCTGTGGGTGTCTCACATCTTCGGTTATCTCAATACACTCGCCGCCAAAACTTTTTATCCGCTACGCATCGTCGTGTCGTAAATCAGTAACGAACTTAATTCCGAAAATTCAAGACTTATTAGATTCAAGATCCTCTCTCCTGTTTACACGGCGTTTCTTCTTTCATATTCACTGCCATCTTTTGGTTAATATTTAAATATTATTTTTGTAGTTGAAGTTTGGATTAAAAACATTTATGGATAATTTCTGGAATTTAATTTTAATTATTGAAGTAAACGAATTTCCTTAGCTATTTAATGGGAAAATGTTAGGTAATAATATATACAAGTATTAATATAAATAGGTGGCACGTGAATGTTACAGAAATCGTGGAGACGCGTCACGAATCAGGAAAGTTTATTAAACATCGTTTTATGATTTGAAGATTCCTTGGTGTCAATGATAGAGCTTTTTGATTTCTACGATTCGAGCGATAACGCGTTCATCATGGCCAAATTTCGAAACGTGATCGCCTTCGAATCGGAAATTTTATGGTGTTTTTGGTCAAACAAAGTGGCTTGGTAGTCAAATGATTAGAGCGCTGGGCTGCTGACCGTAGGTCCCGGGTTCGAGTCCCGGTGACGGCCAGTTTTGGGCATCCTCAGCTTCACACAAGCTGTGCACCATTTTTGGGGTACCAGGTCATCCTGGGAGATCACAGCCGGTGCAGGGAAAGGAACTGGCCAACCTAACCATCTATATCTAAAAAAATACCCCGCGATCCACCAAAAAGGCGTGTGGCATGGGGTGCAAGCACCAACCCTTATGTGAGAATTTCGTACGCTATTGGGGGTAGTACTGGGGAGCTCTACCCTCACCTACCAAACCGACCTTCAGGTTGATTACTGTGATTTTTGATGGAGAAACACGGATAAACCTTCCTTCGATTCTTATCGTTTCAAAAGTTGCATAATATGCTCAGTATTACATTTCAGTTTACCAATATTTGTATTATTTGACTCCAA
The DNA here is from genome assembly GCA_002093875.1 of Calopteryx splendens. NCBI lineage: Eukaryota > Metazoa > Arthropoda > Insecta > Odonata > Calopterygidae > Calopteryx > Calopteryx splendens. Next base: position 408,456 of record LYUA01000782.1, read on the forward strand.
ATTCTTAATGATAATAATTATGCTTAACCCTTGCGCGGCTCACGGCATTTTCGGTTTCCATGCCCAGAAAGCTCACGGATTATTTCTGACAATTGCAAGGTTTTTTTCAAATATTTCTTATGAGCGTATTTCTAATTCTAGGTCATCAACATTTTTAATACACTTCGGCAACTCATTATTCAATACTTTAGAAATATAAAATATATGTTAAATGAGTCTTTTTACTTATAAAAAATCGTAAAAACCTTTTTTACTAAAACACAAAAAATAGATTCAAAGCTAATATAATTTCATAAACTCTCTCGATATCAATGATTTGGGTAATATACTTGGGTACTCTAGGGTATTATCTCCTACCCATCTTCCAGAGAATTGGGGTTAGAAAGTTTAATTTAATAGTCAATACTGCTGTTTTGAGGACATATGAATTGAATTTTAGATTATAAGAACCCCTGACGTGTATTATGGATCTTTTCGTTGGATCCGTATCGAGTGAAACGGTGTGAGCTCTGACACTTCCACGTTAAAGGTTAGTCTACTCCTCAAGCCAAAGACCATTAGGTGAGACATTTGTCAACAGTAAACGCCTTTTCACTCGAATAATAACTAGATGAGGTACGGAAAAATTACGGTTTCCGATGTCCAGGGATAAGAGCTATGACGATGTATAGGCGCCGTATGTATCGAATCCACCTCGATATTTCTTCTTTATCGACGATCGATTTCGGAGACTGAATTTCCATCGCACTTAGCTACGGACTACCACTTGAGTCGACCGAAACGGCGGGAAAAGCGTGAAATTTTGGCAGGGGCCTCCGTCTGCGAGCGGCGGCTGAGGAAGAGGTGGTTGTAGTGTAGGGCAGGCGGCAAAGTTTTCGCGTGGGCGTTTCACGCCGGCCTCCCTCCTCCATCCCGGCTCGACTTCCTCGGCGGCGGGGGAGTAGAAGGAGGGGGAGTGGGGGGTTGGGGGAGAGGGTTGAAAGGAGGGAGGGATTTCACCCGGCGTGGGTGTCGTGTGGTCGACGTGTAGGAGGAGGTGTTGTGTGTGTGGCCCCGTCCTCCTCCTGAGGTTGAGCGGTAAGAAAGAAGTTTTCCCCTTCGCCGTCGAACGAGGGCGAGGTGGGAGTGCGGTGCCGGAGGGAAGGGGGGGGGGTCGTGAGGGGCAAAGAGTGGGAGGGAGAGACGTGAGAGAGAAAAAGGGGTGGTGTTATTCCTAGTCGTCTTCGGACGTGCTCCTCGTCTCCCGACTCGACGGCGGCCTGGGAACGGATGCGTGTGGTTTATACATAGACGCACACGGGGGAAGAGGGCATTCTAGACTCCACCCTCGGAGAATCCTCTCTCTCCGAATCTTTTAGTGTGGAGAGAGAGAGAGAGAGAGCCGTCTCTTACTCCTCCACGAGTGGCAGCGATCCAACTGCCACACGTGGTCTATTCCATCTCCTTTTCTTATTCCCTTTAGCCTCTCCCCACCCCCCCTCTCTCTCTCCCCTCCCTTTCTCCTTTCTTCCCTCCCTCCCCTTCCATACGCCATCTATTTTATCCCTTTTCTCTATTTGCCTTCTATGGGTGTCCTCTCAGGTGATCACGTGATTGCACTCCCGCGTTGGTTCTCCCCCGTTTCGTCTCTTCCCCTTGCGTCGGATCGTTACCGTTCTTCACGGTGATGCACTCTCCGTGCTTTTTTCCCCCTTTATATTTTTTTGTGCTGCTGAAAATTGGGTCTTTTGACGCCGGTCTTGATAACTGCTCGCTCTTACCCTTAATAGAGACCTGATAATTGCCTCCGACGGAAAATAACACGGGGAGAGGTTTTATTCCCCTCCGGTAAATGATCCGTTCCAGCGGGGATTGATGGGCTAAATTTCGAATTTCTAGTCGTTCGTGTGGCTGTACAATTAGAGATAAGGTATGGTGGAACGTCTACCCGTTGATTGGTACGTGTCTTTCCCACAGATGTGACGATGTACGTATCTGTGAGAAGTCACTTTTTAAGTTCCATTTATACCCATCACCTTAGGACACATTTAAGATATCTAACAATCTGAGATATATTTCACGGCATGAGGATGAACCTTGGTAAATTAGCTGTATTTTTTTAAATGGTTAATATGATCATTTTAAAATAACTACTCAATAATTATTTAAAAATACTGATGATTCATATTTAAGACATTAAGTACGCTCGCTTTGCATGACTTATTTTTTTACCTTCAGTTTATTGAACACGGAGTCAAGTAATGACGTCTGCAGGATGTAGGCCATCTGCAAACTCTATGTTGTAGTTACTACTTCTTCAATGAATAATATATCTGTATTTTGTCATACTTTTCTTGTCAATAGTTATGTTATTCTGCGGTCCCTGGCAACTATTTTATACTATGTGTAGCGTCGACTTCTTGTTTGCCCTATATTATTTCCTTCTTCAGTTCTTCCTACTTACTACCTTTCTTCATGCCGTCATATTAGTCTATTTCTCTCTCTCTATTCCGCTAAATTAAAATTCACAATTATATTAGGACCTTTAGTATCCCGCTATCTACATTTAATAGGTAGATTACCGATGATGATTTCAAATATCCACCTTGATTGAGATCTTTGCTTATTTTTCTACGTAGGCATCTTTTCATTTGGTTTTGTTCGAATATAATTATTTTCTCCGTTGAAAATTCAAACTACATGTGCTAGCTATTTTTGGTTAACTTGATACTTAAGGAAAACCTCAATGTGGATATTTTTATAAACCTTTATGCGATGGTATTACTTTATCTAGGTAAGGAGAAAGGGTGTAAGCCTTTGTGTACGAGTATTTGTTCTCGGGGATTGCATGAGTCTTCACATAAGCATTAAGCATTTTTTCAATAAGTTTTTTAGGTACTTCATTATCTGGCTCAGTAACTTGGACCATAAGGATAGGTTAGAAGGTTAGCTGTCGTCTGGTAGTTTTTTGGGATGCATGGAGATATAAAGAATAACCTGGTTAACAAGGCAAACGAAGTGTAAGAGTGGGGAGAAAGGAGGTTGGCAGAGGACACTCGAAGAATGCCGAGAATGTGGATCGAGAAGATTACGTGGGTTGGAGGTATGTTGTTGGCTTTGATAAAAGGACGAATGATACATAAGCAGGGAAGAAGACAGTAGGTATTTGAAAAGGGCGATAAAAACAATGAGGGCTAAACAGGGAAATAACATTGGTTTATTTTTAGAAGTACTTCATAAGCCCTGAAAAATTGTCATACCTATACGTTTTCATGGGCTGCAATAGGCCTACCTAAAATACTAAGAATAAATTGTGTTTCACTAACATTTTTAGGTATCGATTTACGCGATCTCAAGTATTCACAAATGTAAAATTGTTTTAATATTTTTTTAGAAAATTATGAAAATATTTTTGGGAAGATCTTAGGTTTTTTATTAACTTGGGAAGAATATTATGTTTGCCCTATGGTTCTTTAAAGTCAAGAAACTCAGTTTGTACTGCTCTTGATTTTTTTGATATTCTGTTCCACCACGTCGCGCCGAACGCGGTCGAATTAATTTGATGATTCGTCACTGTGGCCATCAAGAAGTTTATAAAAGAAACTGTGTCCATAAATTTATCTTTATTACAGATCTTAGCAGATGATATCTTACATTTTCGATTCTTTGACGTTGCCGCTTCTTAATAATGCTTTTATGGACTTTAATAATTTTTAATTTAAACAAATTACCAGGTCCTTCTGTCAAAAGAACTGTTATTGATAACGGACGATTATTTCCCAGTGAATTGAAGAGATATAGTGACACTTGTTAATGTACTGCTGCAATTAATTACTGATTAATAAATACTTAGCCGATTCTTTCGCGGTCATCGAACAAGTTTGGTACCGCGCCTCGTCGACAAGCTACATTTGGTCATGTGTTAACGTTCTCCTCTCATTGTCAGCCAAATGCGGCTCTCACGCATTTTTCCTTCCAACAGAGAACCCCGTTGAAGTCCTATCTATGGAAATGTCCGGGACTTTTTATTTTCCTGAAACGGTCGTGAACATCCAAATTCGTGATAAAACTAATGTTAAAAATGTTTTAAATCAATGAAGTAACACTTCTGAGACAACGGCCAGGTTTGGCAAGGGGTGTTGTAATAATAAGGCAAGTTTTGGAGGTTTTAAAGAAACGGGTGGGAACTGTTCCAATTTCCGTATCAAGAGACGATATAACATTTTTTGACGGATATGTACATGACACTCGAGTCAGCGTTTTAGCCTGAGGTGATTAAGATGTCACCTAAATATAAAATATGAATACAGTTTCTCCCGGACTCAAAAGATTCAAATTCTAGTTTTTCCCTTTCCATAATTCGCGATATTTTACGTTCGTTCAGTATTCATGGACGAATGAGCTCGGGAGGAAAGGTATGAGAATGGCGGGGAGGTAAAATAATTGAAATAGTCCCAACCGATCGCCTGCGGTCAGTGCGGTATAAATTTTATTTTTCATTTACTCACCAACTTCAAAATAGCTTTTTGGGAACTTGAATTTTAAAATTTTGACTGACTCAGGAAAAACTATTATGAACATCATAATCTCAGTTAAAAGTAATGGTGGCTATTTCATACCACATCTATGGTGGTTTTTGTCTTTTATCAAGTCCAATTGAACTTTTTTTCACATTCTGATCAATCTACATGATGCATAATAGTTGGAATAAGTGGACGTTTCTTGTAGAATTTAAATAAAATGTCGATAATTCAAGTAATCAACAAGTACACAATCTTCATTCGGGAAACCGAGGTACACAAAATGTACGAAATGATAGCTTCATCGCCGCGATTCAAATCCAGTAAGTTACACTTAAATATGTCTTTCATTTTCTTGAGTGGATCTCCCCCGCATCGAAAATAAAGCTCCAAGTACCTATCCTCTCGGGCCCCTCCACGTTGCTTGCTGGCAGTTGATTCATCCGCTTATTCTTCAGGGACCTCTCTGTGCGTCGACGTATACCCAGCTATTTATGGGAATGAAGAAGTCAAGGGAGAAAGGACTGAGGACGGTTGTACGGTTCTAAATCCCTTTCCACCCCCTCTTCCCCTCTTTTTCCGGATCCGCGTGTTTCCCTCTATACTCAGCGGAGCCGGAATTAGAATCCAAGGATATGGGGAAAAGGATATTTTCCTCTTGCGAGGAAGTGTATGCACTCTCGAAGTCACTAATCTCCGGTCTTTTAACCCGCTGCAGTTCAGTGTTGACTTTAATTAATGAAATCGGCCATTTTCTATAGTAGGCCTTGTCAGTATCGAGATGGTAATATCCGATTCTTTTTCTCCAGAAGAGGAAGGGCCGAGGTAAATGTATTGATTAGTACATACGCTGGAGTCCGGTTAATGAGAAGAAACTGCAGGCCATTGGGAAGGTTTTGCGGTTTTGGGAATTTGAGTATTTGCTTTTGTTTGTTTATTGTTTTGATCTTCAAGCGAGAATAAAATTCAAGCAGAGATTTTGGTTTTTCTGCTGTTGCTACCTTTGCCCTCTTATTATGTAAGGCCACAAAAGTTCCAACTCTTGTTCCGTAATTATTTAAAATGATAAAATTTTCATTTTTATAAAAGAAGAGAAAAATTTCTTTCCCCAGAAACAATACAAATCCATATAGTTGTAATAAGGACCTCGGTTGAGCGAATTCCTTGTTCTATGTTTTTATGTCCCATTAATATATGTAGCATGTATTATCCTAACATATGCTGAAGGCTAGCGTGACTTATATTCCAACGAGAAAACATTTTAAAGGACCTTAGTGTATTACTCAATGGCATCAAAGGAGTCGGGGAAGCTTTTTGGTAGGATTCATTTTTAAGAAATCTAAACTTTTTTTATTGTGGTGATGAAATATATTTTCATGGAACGATTGATTTCCATTGCTTATTTTTTCATTGTGCAGGACTTTTTTATCAGAAAAAAATTAAACATTGCTGGCTCTTGTCATCTCTGTTCCATTTCTTAAGAATTTCCATTGCATAAAGATTTTTCTTTTTGTTTCTATTCGTTCGTAATAGTTTTTCTCTCGTGTCTTCTCAGCAATGGGGAACCTTTCACGCTTTGGCGGAATGTTGAAGCCAATGATCCATCTCCTTTAATATCTCGTAGAATTTTAGGAAACGGAAATGAATGTCTGGCTCCAGATTTTTAGATTTTGTATGCTTAAAAATTGGAGGTTTCCGGTCCAGAGAACACGAAGTGTATGCAACCAGCAATTCTTGTGAATAAATATCACAGGTTGTATAAGTCGAAGGAGGAACTGTGCTGGATTGACTGCTTCAACTTCCATTTCCCAGGGGAATGTGGTCCATTGGAAATATTTTGTAACTTGTAGTGATCGGTATTATTAAATCCTTTAAATGTTACTGCTGTTGGCTTTTTGAACGTAAATATTTGAGTGGATTTTAAAAAGACCAGTTGATTAATCTTCACTGTGCACAGTGCTAACTGAATGTTAAAGTTAATGGGTTATGGAATCGGAATTGAATGTGTTGGGCTTTATGTGCTTTTTAATTGTTTAAACATGGTTATTTCGATTTCATTGCAGTATAACTGTTATCCACTGCAGACTATCCATAGTACCGTTCATTTAAACTTACGCTACAATTTCTTAATTTCCTCGTTTCTTTTGAAAGATCCATAATTATACTATTGACATATCTTCTCATTTCCAGTCCCATTTATTGCAAAATGAAGTTCTTGAAATTTCGGTTAAATGGTCATTCAGACACACTTTTTTTTTACATCTTATGATCTTTTTCATTCAAATTGGTTAAACGTAATTCATTCATAAAACAAGGCCGACGACACCTGTTGCATTGTAATGAATGGTGGTGGAAAATTTCTGTTTGTTTTAACATGGACTTATTTTTTTAATCAAAGTTTTCTAATAGGATTCAATCGTTTATGTTGCAGATTTCAATCGTTGTATTCGAAACCTTTGGATAATAAAAGAGAACCTACGTGATGTTAACGAAATGTCTCGAAAGGAATAGTCCCTAAATGCAGCAGAAGAGAAATTATAACTTTTCGAATGTGGGATTCCCGACCGGCGGCGTTGGAAAGGGGAAAAATAAAGGCGTTCATCCCGTCAACATCCCTTTGTGGTGAAAGGTAAATCACTTTTTTTCGCATTGGACCATTTGCTTGCAGACTGGCTATTCGTGGATTGGGACGTTGAATCTCCTCATGGTGCCCTTGAACTTTTCCGTTGCTGTTATGCAGGAGTGCACCTTCCTCTCTCGGCCGCCGGAAGGGGAATTGAGTGGGGGCAGGGGGGGGGGAGTAGTCGCATTCGCGTCCAATGGTGACGCAACGGAGCCGTGTGACTCCGTGAATCGCACTTTGGTTCTTTTCCTGTCGACGAGCGGCCCCCGCGACATTTATTTATTTTTTTAGGGCCGCTTTGGATCCATTTCAGCGAAGGTGACTCATTGACAACTCCAGGGTGTTTTGACGGGCGTTTTCGATACCAGCGTGGAAGATTTAATCTAAAAAGTTTTTTTCAAATAATTGTGCAATCTCACTATCGTTAACAATGAATAATCTTTAATTTTCATTTTAAAATGTTGATATTTTTTCCATATCTTAGTGTTTGTTGAATGAAGTTCATAGCAATACTCGACCCTTAAGCCGAAAGATATATCTTTACCTCTTTAATTTTTTTTTACTACTTCAAGGTTTGAACCGTTATAATTCTGTAATCATCCTGGAAAACCTGCGCTAAAACTTGAAATTTGGTTTCCACACTTCTGTGGTTACCAAATTTCATATCGTTTTGATGCAAAAAATCCCGGCGTGCTGGACAAACCAGTGGCATTCTTCAAGTTTTCACTCTTCTAGAGTGGTATTTTCCCTTTCGATGTGCGAATAAGCTCCTGTGTCTGCCAAATTTTGGATGTCGTTAGTTTTAGCTTAGACTTTATTTTAAAAGATTTTCGATGAGTATTAGCATTCTTCAAAGTTAACATTGCTATTGCTAACGGAAGCCGATTAGCATCTAGCCCTGCCAAATCCTTTTATACATTCATATATTCATTCATATTTTTTTCGTAGCACGTTGCTGCTTGTTTCGAAAATTTCTATTCTCCTTCGGTCTTCTACTCCACTTTTTGAATATTTCTCTTCTAAATACAGCCACACTCATGCCGATAATTATTAGCTAATTTATCACCTTAGCAAAATTCGGCGCCATGTTGCGCATGAGAGATAATTATCTCCAATGAATCATTTTAAAACAAAATCACGTTTTTTGTGTTTATATTTTTCAGCAACTAATATTTCCTTTGATGGTAGTAAGTATATGCTCTCGCCTCGTACCCTGTTTTTTTTACTCCATATTTTGTTTTTTGAGCACATTTTCCGTTTTATATGTGCACACAGAAAATAGCTCTGCAAAGTTGCCCTCTTTGATCGAGAAACTTGCGTTCAAAAAATCCTCTAAAAGCGAAAGGAAAGAGTGAAAAGTTTATTCTAAGTATAAATAAGCGTATAAAGCAAAAATAATAACAAAAACACAGTTGACAGTGTTTTAAATTACTGTAAAAAATAATTACTAGGAAAAATAAACAAAATCTACAACCATTAATTATATTTTTACTAAAATCTATTGTAATATTAATAGATTTCCCCTCTGATGGGGGGGCTATCACTATTTATAGTTTAGTCCTCGTGAAGGCATTTCAAAGTCGCGCACTCGTTTTTTTAATCGTTCTCCCTTCCGTAGCATTGTTGAGCTCAACTTTATTTTTCTCTCCTGCTCTTTCCCGCCTATTCTTTCCCTCCATCTCATTGTTTAACCCTCTCCCCCATTCCTGACTTTCCCGGTTCCCATTCTATTTCTCGTTCTTCTCTTCCTAGCGTCCTTTACCTATTGTTGTATACGTTTGTCTTTTTTTTAGCTCTCTTCAGCTGGTTTTACTCTTAGCGAATTCCTTTTCTATTCCCATCTCTCTCCACTCAGTTTTCCGTTAAATTGGTCCCTGAGTTGACATGATAAACTGGAGCCTACCGTAATGGGTATTGACTACTCTTGATGATTATTATTGATTTCTAAATAACCATTTTTAATTTGAAGATTATTCGTTATTTTTTATATTTAATCTTGTACTAAATATTTTTAACTTTCAGTAGGAATACCTTGTGTTGTGCAAAACGTGACAAGGCTATGGTGTTTACGCACCGGTGTCAGAAATGAATGAATGATGAATTGATTTCCCTTAATAATTTTATCCTAAGTTCCTCATGAGAGAAAGTAGATGGCTAACGGGTTGTTGTGGGGAATCCAGTGTACTCACCACCAAATGCCTCTTAGGGACCGCACGGTTTAACTTCATTCCCCCGTCCCCAATACCTTCGCCCTTCCTTATTTGCGTGAATAGAATCGGTCTCATTAAATTCGGAATGCTTACTTTCCCGCAATCGGGTTTCGGAATCGGATTTTTCTGATAAAAGAAGGGTGATGCCCATTGCGTTGAGTATTACTAATATATTGTTGTTCGCAAGCCGATAATCACCCAATAACTACGTATTTCTGTTAACTTGTATTGTTTTGATGAATATTTGCAATTTTTTACTATCGATTTAGTAGTTATAAAGGCCATTCATGGTAGATCGTCCTCGTTTCATTATCCCCTTAATCGTGTTTCATCTCGTTATTCTTTGTTATAACATTCGGATTCAAGTAGACGTTTTGAGGATATTTGATTGGGTGGACATGGAATTTTATCATCATGGGCATCCCAGTCTATTATTTTTGAAGTGATCCACTTCAAACTGTTTTTGTGCTGACGTATTAGGACGGCGTGGTGGCTCAGTAGGTGGAGAATTCGGCTGCTAAGGGCCTCGGGTTAACATCCGGCTGATTCCTCTGGGCGGAGCCGTTTAGATCAAAGCTGTGAAATATTTTGGGTACCAGATCGTTCTGAGTGACCTTCGTGGCCCAGGGAAAAGAACCAACCTCACTAACATATTACCTGAATGTCAATCACTTTTTCATATAAACGGCTTGAGGTTATGTCCGCCTTTTTCCCCGTGCTTAAGAGTGGTGAATTTCCTCGATCGAAGTCTTTTTCCATCGTGACCATTATCCCTTAAAAACCCGAAGGCATTAAATTTGAACAGATCATACCACTGACCCAGTATTTGGTTTTCAATGAGTTAGTTGATCAATCATTGATTGGATAATTCCATGTTCAATCAACAACAAATTTAGAATGAAATTTTTCCCTCATCATCTTCGATTGTAATGAAATTTGTTATGTGAATAGTGGCACCATTCAGATCCCAAAGGTTTTCTTTAAATAGGGGAAAAATTTCCGCTGATGTGAAGGCCATTTTAAACTGAGAGAACGTCGAATAAACTTCATTGTATACCCTTCAAGGCAATCTATCATCAAGCGCTTGCGATTTTCTTATGCCTAGTATCTATGTCAAGGGGCTGAGGTAGCTCAGTTGTAGCGAGTCCGACTACGGAGCCGAAGGTCGCCGGTTCCATTCCCAGAGGCGG
>LYUA01000782.1:443673-457947 GCA_002093875.1 Calopteryx splendens
TCGAACCCCGGCCCTCCAGTCAGAAGTCCAGCGCTCTAACCACTGGACTACCACGCTCCCCTTCATCTTTAGAACATATCCTTCGTTAACTATGGGGTATGATTTCGTGGCTGGCTCAGGTTTACTAATGAGATTTGTGGGTTTATTTGCTGCGAAAGGATTTTACTCCATTTTAAAAATTCATCGGATTATAATAAGGGAAACTACAAAATATTTGCATTTCTTTTATAATATCATTATAATCGGCCAAACGTCAAAAAGTTTAATGGCTACATTATTTTTTCGTTAATAACTTCAATGAAAATTATTAAAGTTAATTTTTCCGATCTTATAATAAATATTGGAATTCAAAATAAATATCTTTCTCCAAACTTTAAAATGAATTTCTTCTATAAGAAAGAGTTTGATGGGAGACTAAGGTTGACATCTTTCTTATCAAATGTATTATATTATCTAACTAAAAAAAATCATATGCATTACATACTTTATAATGTACCTATGACTTGCCACTCTGTTATAGATTATTCGAAGGCTGCCCGAAGTTATCACCTTATTTTCTAGAATTACCTATAATCTTTATTTAATTTATTAATTTATTTATTATAATCTTTAATGATCATTTAAGAATCTTGGTGTTCTTACTACCAGCGAATTATCTATAACAGAGCAAAATATGTTGCGTTTCTTACTCTGAAACTGAAAGTTATGTGTAAAAACCCATATTATTATTAAGAGGCTCTGATAAGTTCCTTTATCTCAAATCGTGTAATTGATGATAAGCTATCTGCATAAATTTGGTACGTATTTTGACGATATATATGCATTGGAATACTGATACCGTAAGGGTTTAATGGAAAAATAGTTTTGTAAATAATGATATTTAGTACGAAATGTGTCCATCGTGGAATGTATTCTTTCTGAAATCATGCATTTAGTCTCATGCGTGATTAAAATCGCCATGTATGGTTGTATATACCTGCATGTTTTTATTAACGTAATTAAGTCGTTTTTGGTATCAAATGTGCTTGGTGCCTTTCTAAAGTAGTATGAAATGTATTTTGCGTTATTGAGCTCATTAGGAAAGTGGTACCTGACGAGAGGGTTGTCGCAGCCTTACGTACTGCATATTAGTGGCTCGGGCGACCGGCCTCGTCCGCTCCACTGCCCTTTCTGGCGCAAACGAGCCTTATTTGATGGCCACCAGTGTACTTCCACCTTAACCAACTACTGCACTTCTCATTACCTCGAAAGAGTTGATTGACCGTAAAATTTCGACGCGGCCAAGTTCAAGCGTGAAATGGAGAGGGGAGTGAGGGGGGATGTGGCCGTTTCCGGATTTTCCACCGCCGTCTTTACGCCTAGCTGGCCGGCCGGCTAGGTGTTTATATTACCCCGCCCCCCACCTCTCTATTCTTTTAAGCGCGCTTTGCATGAGTTCGCATGTGGGGAGGGAGGAAAATAAAATAAAAAGGCCCATTTGCCTTCCCGTTTGTTATTCCGTCAGACTTGTTACCAGTCACCGGGAGTTGGCGTTCCAATTCGGCGTTTAACGCGTGCGCCACGTGCGCCTTCTCAGGAGGGCTGGGTGAAGCTGAGGGTGTCCAGGGGTGTCGCTCAAATTTGAACCAGGGTTCTCCGGTCAGTAGCCGAGCACTACCTACGTACGCAATAGACTAGCGCGCTGCTTAATTCTTCCCTGTAAACACGTTCTTCCCTCTGACGCCCCTCGATTTGGTCTGTGTATTCGACCCCTAGTTCCTTCCTTTTGGAGCCTTCATTTTATTTCCCTTCTTTAAAAAAAAACCTTTCCTAACCACCCGGAAAAAATGTTCACACTCCCCCCCTTATCCTTTGACTACTCGTCGCTCATGCCTCGCCCTCTCTTCTTCCTTCCGTTCCTTCCAACTTCCGCCCCTTCTGCACCTTGACGTCATTCCTTGGGAGTCCTTAACTCCTCCATTCCCCCACCTTCTTCCCCGCACGCTCGTGCAAAGATATATCCAAGGACCCATTTAAGTACCCCATCACATCCTCCCTAAAGACTCTCCCTCTCTCCCACCTCACCTCTTCCCTCCCCACTCCCGATATATGATTTCGTGTTTTCGCTCGAGCCTTGCCCCATTACTCATCTCTCTTTTCCTCTCCGTCCTGTCTCGCACCTCACCGCCAGCGTCTCTCCCGCTTTAACTTTCCTCTTCTCTTAATTCCCCCTCCTCCTCCTGTCTCCCCACCCTCCCCCACATCCTCTTCAACTTTTTTTCCACTCTCTTATGCTTTCGCCCCTGTCCTCTCTCCGCACCCCTTCCCGTTGCGCTTAAATTCCTGCATAACTGTTCTGTCCACCGTAGTACCCTGGCCGGTATTATGCATATCATCCGTAGTCGCTTCATATGTTTTCAGCGAAACGCGAAAAGTGACATCAGACGCCCACATAAAAAGGATTAAAAGTTTTGTTTCCCCACTGTTAAAGTCCGTGACTTCTACAGGGTTTTGGTGTGTCGGAACACGGGGTGAGGGGGTGCAGTAATACTTTCATATCCCAATCTCAGGTCCGTAGTCTGCCTCGAACTAGTTAATAATGAGTTTACATCTCAAATCGATGTATAATGTAATCAGTTTTATTTGAAATTTTAGGTATGTTTCTGCGGTTTTTCGGATCATCTTATTTCTCTTATGGAATCGACGTACTCTTACTTATCTCCTCTCCGCTTTCTCTTCTAGTCTTGTCTATTCACGTGCTTTTTATATTTGAGCGGGTTTTTCCCCCCCTTCGTTTTTGTCTTTCTTACATCCCTCCTTAGTACTTCCCACTGTTCATCTCTCCGCCTATCATTTCATACACATTTACTTTTCACTGATGGACTTGTGCTGATAAGGGTTCTGTTCCATCCACCTACCCATTCTTCCCTCCGTCTGCTTCCTTTCTCTCTTTCACATCTACTTCGTTGCCCACTTTATCCTAGTGCTTTCCTTGTAAAGAATAAATCGCCTCTTTCTCCCTCATCATCCCTTTCATATACCCTTCGATCGACGTGATTTTTCGATTGCCTGTTTATTTGCCGCGGTAGAATTCTGAAATGTTCGCTGCAGGTATTTAATGCAGCAGAGTCGTCGCATCGTCTCGACATACTGCATTATTTAGTGAGAGAGTATGGTGGCGCTAGTATTGATAACATGGCGACACTCATCTCTGATCTTTTTAAGTGTTTCGGAGAAGACTTTTACAACTCGATCGTCAGGAAATGGAATCGGAAATGAATCTGGGCGTCTATCACGGAATGTATTTTTTGTTCTTTGGATATCGAGTGAAACGATACCCATTGTAGTCAAGTTTCTCTGTGAAAGCTTATCTACCGAGGCTGAATTGCTAAATTTTATAATGATGGACGCCTTTTTCATAGAAATTCATAAATTGAAAAGTTCCGTAATACACTCTCTGATTTTTTTATAAATTTTTTTCGAAGTCTCTTTTAAAATCATTCCTCAATTTATAATTAGCCAAACTGTTGTTGTGGGGGGTCTATTAATAAGTTAATCTAACTACTATCACACTTTAGTTTTTTAAAGCTGACTAGCGACGTACGAACGCCAAATAGATGTAGATAAATAGATGTAAATAGGATAGTGATATTGTGAAAGGCAGAATCAATTTCAATGCGCCAGTCCGGTTATCACCGTTAGTTAACGTATCATCCGAAGAGGAAGCATCACGCCCTGCATGATATTTTATGTCATATAGAGGATATTTACTGAGGTGAGCTAATGGTGCGAGACACCACCCCCTAGAAAAATTGAAAAACCCAATTTCCATTTCTATTTATGATTTCAATTGATGTTGCGTGCACAGAAATCACACGAATGCAGATATTGTAAAAAATCGGAATATTTCGTAATATCCATTCACTCTAAAAGTTTTTGAACCAGTCATTAAATTAGATAGGAAAGTAATTCCGCAGTATGGATAAAATTTGTGCGAAGGATAGCAATCAAACTCTTCGAATACATTTTGAAACACGGTGGTTTAACAAAGACATAAAAATTGAACAGAGAGGACTGCGGAGGAAGTCCCCGGATGAGATACATGAAACAATATACAATGGAATAAGTGAAAAGCGAACTGATCGCAAGACGGGAAGATTTCAAGCGGTGATTGAATTCAGTGGAGAGCTTCATGAAATCAATCCCCGGATATATGACTGTGGGTGATGGCAAAGTGGGTGCATATATTAGTGATTCGTTATCGTGAATCCCAGGCACATGGGTCGAATCCCCGAAATGAATCAAATTCCCACCCCCTTGTTTGACTAACGTTCTACACCCTGCCCTTTCCTCGAAATCCTTCCACACCCCTCCCCCTCTTCAAAATCCTTTTCCTCCTGTTTATTCTTAGCCCCACGGCCACATCAGGGTTGGCCTCTCGCCGTCTCACACCAAGTCATTGCTCTCCTCCCCACCCGTCCTCACGCCAGACTACCCCCTCCCTTACTCCTCCCCACCCCCTCTTCTCTCTCCCCCTCTCCTCCCACGCCGACCTTCTGCCTACCATTCCTTCCTCACCTCCATTCTCTCTCAAGCTCCCCCTCTCACCTACTTTCCTCCCTCTCCCACCTTTCTCTCCCTCCCTCTCAAACCGTTCTGAGTAATAAGTCTCCTAATAGCCCCCTTGCTCCCTCTCCCTGTCAGCCCGAAATCCACGTTACGTTGTTGAAATTCCACGCGTTTATCGTTTGAATGTCGAAAAAATATCGACGATTCTTGCGAGCGGAATTTAGGGACACGTGTTTGTGCGCGATTAAGAAATTCGCAAGATTTCGATTCGAGGGGGGGGGGAGGTGCATAGAAAGGGCTCTTAAGATTTCCGCGTAACTCGTCGAAACTTGTTTTTCTTATGCGCGAGTGTGGTTCTTCTTATTTTGGGTTGCTGTCAAATAACTCCCCTTTGACGGCCGTCATTTAGGCAACTGTTCATTCGGCACGGTATCGTTTTTAAAGTTGTGTAATTATGGCCCAGGAGAATGATGGATTCATTTTGCGGGGCTAGATGGAGGCTTCGGAGAATATTCTCCTCCTCGTAATCGTCGCGAAAAAGACAATAATTTTTCCCCGAAACCTCGAACGTTTCTCTTGCTTTAAAGTTTCATAGAGATATTCCGTAACTCGTTGACGTTGACATTTTTTTATGGTTGTGCGCTTGTTTATAAATTTTTTGTTAAGACAATAGGGGATGAAGAGCAAATAGAATTTATTTGAATCGACATTTGCGATTTTACTAAACTTTGTTTCGCTGCATATATTCCTCATTAGAATAACAAATTTTCATTACAATAAATAATGGACGGAATTAAAAAAATATTTATCTTCTTCTATTTGTTTCATTCCAAAGACTCAGGCTTCAGGGTCTCGCACTGGAGCGCGTAGCCATTTAATCAGGGCATCGAACAGCAACAAAACCGGAAGTCGGATTGTATTTACGTGAGAACGTTTAATGTAGAACGTTAGTGAAGAGCATGGAGATTATAAAAATCGATGTCACCCAATTTATTATCGGTAATTTGGTTAGTCCCGAGCGCAGTGTTCGTCAAAGTCCTTGTGGTTCTCGCATCGTTTGCACCATGGGAAAATGGAGGAAGTTTTGTTTGGCGTCTATTTCAGAAATTGGTCTGTGGGTAAGGAGATGAGGAAGAAGGGCCCTTTTAAGATGGGGATATGGAGAAAGAACAATGGGGATAACAATCTGGCTAGAGGAGGATAACGAATAATTGGGAGGGAGAGGAAGTGGGGAAAATCTGAGGAAGTATTTAGAGGATAAATGGAGAAGCTAAGAGAAATTTATGGCTTGGTTCTTAATATATCGATTTTAATATAGTGAATATAACGAGAGCCATAGAATAATACTATATGCTAGAGCTAAGAAATATTTCAAATATGTTTAATTAATTGATCGGGCATCTAACTGAATAGTGAGCATAATGTCCCGCAAAACGAACGAAGTGGATAGGACTACATGTTAGAATTCCTGAAGATGCCACAGTGTAGCGAAACTGGTTGAAATTAAAAGATATTTTCTGTTGAAACGCAAAGTTTTGTAATTCTTATTTGTCCACATTTTAGAACCCAAAGATATAGTGTCCTCAGAACCCTTGTTGGGTCATTGAAAGAAAATTCAGTGTATGTAGCGGTTATCAGCAATTCTCATGGGATGTGAGGGATCAGAGGAAAATCATTTGTTGATTTGAAGTGGAATGACCATTGCTTATACAATATATTGCATGATATTCCCGACGGTTAAGAAAAAGTTCCGTCCCGGGGAACTGATTGATTGACTGACTGATTGATCGGGTCCAGCGAAAAGCATTCCGCATTCCAGTGAAGCGGATCCTACCACGCGTATTTTTCACGTAATTTGGGCTTAGACAGATTTACTACGCTCAATATATTACTAGTTAATAATTTACTAAAGCAAAATGTGTAGGTGTTTAACTCGGACTCGGTAATTAAAAACTCGGAGCTATGACATTCAAACTTCTACTTGAAGGGAAAAAAATACATTTCGTAGTTGAATACGTTTAAATTTTGGCGAAAAACATGTTATCATATTTAATCTATACCTCGAGAAAACGTTCAGTTCCCTACAGGTGGAGACGGCGAATATAAGGTTTTTCCACCAAATGTGTAGATATTTCAGTTTTCACCAACTTTTACAAATGGTTTCATTCTTCGGCATCGATATGAAGTATCCCTTCTACATATCTTCTCTGCTCAATAACCCCCTAACACTTTACTGGAAAGGCGAATTATGATGGAGCCGTAAAAATTACTCCTTGCGTAAACCAGGTTGTAGTTTAATTAGGTCACTCCTCAAGTGTGCAGGTGCGTGGTGTTTGCTCTTTGCAATGTTTAGCTTATCTGCCAGCCGATTTTAGGGGAGGTAGACGTCTCTTTTATCGATTTTTTTTTGGTGTTTACTGTTTTTCTCTCGCGAGAAAATCTCCGAAACGCTGTAATCCGTTGAAGTCTCTTGGTTTGATAATTTGATTGGCACGTTTCTTTCTCCCGGCGCCACCACCGCCACGTGAGCCTGGCCCCCGGCGATATCGTATTTGCTCTTCAAACTCCCATCTTCGATAAACGATCAGTCAAATAGGGATTACGCGTTCGGGGGATTGCTGTCGACGCCCGATGTGATGCAATCCTATTTCGGGTTGGATGAATCACTGCAGATAACGAATTTTCTTTTTAAACACACGTAAAGGAGGAAGCCCGAGACGTCTTTGAAGTGATTAGGAGGTGACGCCAGCAAAACTGGTCGCGCCTTTCAAGACGGTGCATCGAGCTGCGTGCGGTTTGTTGAGTTAACTGTCGTTTTCTCTACTCGCAGGTTTGACAAGTTTCAGAATTTTTCTTTCATGAGGGAGTGGAAGCTGAACTCTGTTGAACGGTTAATTTTTTTATCTGGCAATTAAGTTGGCAGGAAACGTTTTTTATCAATTCGATGTATCAGTCCAAGTATATTGATTTTGGTGCGATCACAATTGAATTTAAATATTTATTATAGATTAATTAATAACTAATGAGGGGGAATGCATTGACCTCCATCCACAAGCTTAAAAAGTATGAATATTATAATTGTGTAAGTATTGTTCAAATTCTACCCTACGAAGACGGAGGAGGCCGATGGAATGCAATGCGCTACAGTCGTCATTGTGTAGTTTTTTGAGTTGAAAACAGTGAGTCCAAATAGTGATTACCTACTTGAGAATTTATTTGAAGATATAAAGTAGTGGAGATAAATTACCCGTTTTTTATCCCTCGGGGAAAATCTCTGTAGGTAATTCACATTTGGAAAAAGGTGCGGCTTTGTCATCCAAGGAGAGGAACAGTCAATGGGTCTAGCTCGTAGTTCAATGCACATTTACTTTATAATGTATTCCTGACAATCCTATCGCTTCTATGAGTTAGATTTGTAAACATGATGCAAAATAGCGTTCCTACCCTTATATAGCAGTTCTTTACGTTCGCGCATATCGTCGCGGTTTTCATTGGCGACTTCGCTTTGAAGTCCTGCCTTGATTAATTATCTCCTTATTGCGAAAGTTTGTGACTTAATAACGTTGAAGCGGGACAAGCCCTTGCCCCTGAAAATTTCCTCGCTCTCGTCCGTCCGACTCGGGAGACAAAAGTAGATGGGTCGTCTCGGAGGGAATGACCGGGTTAATTTAAAACCCCGATCTGGCCCTACACCAGAAGTCCTATGCGGTGGAAGGAAGCGGATACTGTATCGGCCTGAGGGGGTAAGGTGGAGTGGGTAGGCTCCCTGCAAGACCCCATCTGCATTCGCCTGAGGCTAATTCGCTGTCGGCAGGCTCTGCGGTAGCGCATTCTTGAAATTTCGAAGCGGATTTCCGGGAAAGTTGATTAGGTGTCGTAACGTAAGACTCGCCCGAAACACGTCAGTTTTCCCAAGATGCGATGGTATCAATCTTGGCGGAATACCTTGGGGGGCTTAGCCCTCAAGGGAGATGAAGGAAATGATCCAAAGTCATGGACATTATTATGACAAGATTTAAGGGAACAAAGTGCTATAATTACGTTAATTAGATAGAAAAATAGTTGGACCTAAGACTCTGCGTCATCATAAGATCCTTTATTATCTTACTGCAATACTGCAACTGCGAATTCCCAGATTTCAGCTTGGATCTTCGGATCGTTGGTTTTATAATTTTTTGGGTTTCCGCTTTATGTCCCTCTTTCCTTACATCTTACATCGTGATCCACTTCAAGGATAACTTCTGGTGCGAAGCGGATTGCAATAAAAAATCGATTCACTGACTTTAATCATGCCTTTATTTTCATGAAATTCCTTGTGAGATATTTGACAGCTAATCGACAAAAAATCTCGGAACTGAATAAACCGCCACAGTTCTTAGCCGTGGCTCATTTTCGTTGATATAATACTCAGGTAGTCAATACATAATCTTAGCTTTTTAATCTTTCTCATCACTGAAAGTGAGCATCGAAAAAGAAGTCTTAATACCGTAGTTGTTTTCCCAAAATGTCTATTATGTCTCTTGGTTGCCTATTGTTTCCTAGATTAGGAAGACATTCTGGATTGGTATGTTTTTAATTTTGCCTCTAGACATTTTCAATCCCGATTTTAGTAGTAACATCCTTACTTATTCTTCATGGGCGAAGGCCGGGGTAAACTAGGATTATTTTCAAAATAACATTTCATTTACGTGCCGAGATATTCGACATAATGGTGAAATATCATTGTTGAATTACTTATTTGTCAGTGCGCCGTAATGAAAGGTGCTAAACTCGATGTGAAATTTGAGTGCACAAAATAATTGACCCATGTCTTCAATTGTGGTATCATATATAAAAAGTCAATTATAAAATAAACGTGTAATTACAATACATATACAGCCTTGTTGTGGTATAAAAGTTCCAAGATAGTGAACTGCTAGTGTTGTCATTTTTATTAAACGTGGATTTATTGATCTCTGTAATGATGAAATTAATTTATTTGTCCCCATTCACAAACGTTGCTAAAAAGTTTGTTATTATGTATCTTAACTTATTTTTAGCGATTCATAAACTTACACTTTCAAGAAATTTTCTTTTGATATTCTAATTATTTCAAGCATGCTTAAAATTGAAGACGGAAAAACAGTTCAGAGTTCCCAAATTCAATAACCTAATAAGAATAGAATACATCAATACAGTCACAAATAATGCAACGCATTGAATAGCTCTTACCTGTAGCACGATTAAAAATGCTGAATGAGAAGAATATAGAACGCGCTAATTAATAGCTTTCTATAAAATTGTTGCTTTTATTGTTTTGTTTGTAACCTTGTTGTGTTTGCACGCTTTATAAATGTTCTTTTGCCACGCGGACAATGTGATCGAGTATCTTCGGCAAAAAAGAAATTGAAGAATTTCGGCTTGAATGAAAGACGTGAGGAAAACCGCAGGCGGTAGGTTCACGTTGGCATAAAAAGGTTTGAGGACTTTCTCAACAGAAAGAAATAATAACTGTATAAATATCTAAGGTTACAGCAAAAGATATTTTATTGACTTAATCAGACTTTTATTGACATTGATATGCTTGTAAGAAGGTTAGTAAACTTTCTCATTCCGGAGTGTATTCATGCGTTTCCTTTTATTGTTTGCTAATAGTGTGAATTTAAAAAAGGCCAAAGAATTAGTCCTGAAAATGATCATATCTCAAAAGGTTTAAATAATCTTTTCTGATTCCATGACGTGTGCGTTTTTCTTTTTTCTGTTCATGCCTAATCGCCCATCCTAAGCTTATCATGCATAAATACATGAAAATATGAAGACGCTTTTAGTTTTAAAAATATCTAAAAATATACATTTCGATAAAATATTTTCTTGATTCGATTCGATTTGACCTTCTTATATAACCTCTTTATTTACCTTCCTTAACTATAAATAAATGATTATCAAAAAAATATCTTTTCCGAAAAGAACGTGTAGATAAAACAATGATACTGTGATACTGATAGAGTGTATATTTTTTGTCTGAAGGTCAAATCCTGTCTTGCCACATAGCTGCTAGCTAATTTGCATTGTTTTTACATAAATGATAGTTTCGAACCGAGTTGAGCTCGCGCATGATAACATTTCTTCAAGAATTAAAATTGATAATAATTCGAGGAAAACCACAGTGATCAATTCGGAGGTCGGTTTGGTAGGTGAGGGTAGAGCTCAATAAGAGGTGCTATCAAAAGTTTCCGAGAATTTGAATATTCTGCTGAAAATCTCGTAGTTGATTAGGAACAAGAAATCGAAAAAAATATGAAGAAAGATAGCCATGTGGATGGGTTACAAGGACTGTCTATTTATTATTTTACATTATTATATACATCCTGGCATACAGTTAATTCTGGAAGTGTATTACCTACTGATGCAATTAATTATTCATATGCGTTAACCATACTCCTTTCATAGTAAGTTATCGACTGTTGAGGGTCAAGGAGCTATCTGCCGTTCCTGCTCCTTTTAGATACCCTTATAATTTCAATGGCTGACCCGTTTTGATTTCTACCCCTTCCGCTAAACTCATAATCATCATTTCCTTCGAGTTGCCGTTCCTCCGGTTATAGACTGCCCCAATGAAGGAAGGCAACCTGATAATTCTGAGAGAGTTATTTGCCATGATGCCCTGACCTAAGTCAAACAGTCTTTTTTCCTTCTCAGTAATGGACTTCCATCATCCCACGGGATCATGGGGTCTTCTGCCACTCACGCATTGGTGTCGAATGCTTGCGTTTGCTATTTCAGCGGGAAAAATAAATTCATTATTGATTGCAGAGTAAATCATGCCTATGTTGCTTTTTCGTTATCTCGATTCAATGTCGAAGCACGCGTGTTGCGGGGAAGTAAGTCTTTCATATTTTTTTTAATGATCCCCCTCTGATTGATTTGTTTCCTAACAAAACGCCTTCGACTTTGATTACTCTCGTGTGTTAGTTTTTCTGAAGTATTTCGCAATGGAAAGTGGAAGAACCCGGGTTCAGCATATGCTAATACCGCAGTTCGCCTCGCCTTTCTGTCGAATGCAGATTGACTTGCGGAACTTAATTAACTTAAAAAGTGCGTAACTTTGTGCTTTAATTTGCAAATGATATTTCAAAACAATCATTGGTAGAAAAATATCATTAAAAGGTTACTTATTATAATGCCTCTCGTATAAAAATATACTCATGCCTAATGTTGGCTATTGGAATGTAATTTATTATTTGGACACAAATAGTTAACTATTTCTGAGCTATGAATGTAAAATAACCCTAGTCAATTCCGTTCCTATTTTTAGTGGGTCTTGGTTTTGAATCATTGTGATACCACCACACAAACCTAACTAGTTTTGAAAATCTGACTTCACAAAAATTTAAATAGCTTTGTTATGCCAGGTGCCTGCGAAAATTTATTAATTCTTATTATCCCCTACCATCAAAGTTAGAAATTAATGTAGCATAAATAAAAGGACTTACTCTGTTTCTCATCCTCTAATATTTGATTCTATCGCGCCCGCAATGGAATATAATATTAGAAGCAAATATTATAATTCGACTTCACTGCAAACTGATGTAAAGCAGTCCCATTAAATTATACGTCCCATACTTATTACGGATATTGCTACTTATTTTACAGCTTATGTATGTTATATCCTTTGTCACACGCCCGGAGGGCGCTTTCAGTGTAATATGAACATATTGTCAATTGAATCTTATCTTGGATTTAAAGTCAATCATCTTCAAAGTGTCCCGCACATTTGTTGGTCTAAGTGATAAAGTAAGTTATGATAAATTAGTTGAATTGAAGCATACTGATTGACATGATCTAAGTTGGTTAAAGCATTCAGTTTCATTTTTACGTTCATGTTATCAGTTACCTCACTATCAGCTTGACGTCGAGGTATGTCTTCGAGGAATCAAGCTTTTCTGTAGTCTCTCATCGTCTTTTCTCTTGACATACCTTTATCTCTTGAACGTCGAGAACCTACAACGGAAAAATAACCAGTACCACGGGTTTGTTTGTTGTGACATGATATTTTATAGCGTCTTGAATTCTTGGGAAAATATTGATTCGATTCTAAGAATCTTTCCTCAGTCATGACTACAAGTAAGTCAATTGAGGAGGGTGTAGAGAGGGCAGAAAGTAAGGAAGATATGTTTCCCCTATCGACATACATGCACTCTATTCTGAAAATTAGAATTTTTTGATGAAATCATACATTTTAACAAAACGCTATTGAGCTCATGAAAAGTTAAACACCGGCATTAAATAAATGATTTAATATCTCATCTATCCACAGTAGTCAATCCGAAGTTTAGTTTTGATAGGCTTGGATTCACCCCGAACTTTTAAGGAGTGTGAAATTCACACATGTTAGGAGGACCAATTCCTTTCCCACTATTCAGGTTAAAAATGGCACCGCATGGATTTCAGATACTGCTGTCAAAAGATATCTCACGAAATTTGGACCCGATCGGGACCCATCGGTCAGTGATCGAACGCCCTAGCCACCGAGCTATGACTAAATAATTAAAATCTGTCAAAAATCAGCATTCATGAGTAGGAACTCCACTTTGTATTAACAAGGCCTTTTCATGCAAAAGGAAAACTATTTACCTGGCTTATTCAGGAGTAGAAACCATTATGGTGTAAACTGGTTATCTCTCAAAATAATGGTCTCTCGTTAAGTGTGGAAAAGGAAGTGAATTACATAAAATTTTATATCATAATCCATGGTCTAAGTAGCCATTGAATGTTCTTCACTAGACAGCTGTTCTAGAATTGATGGAATTTTAACTGGAATTAAATTAGTGTGTGGTCTGTTCATTATGGGGTCTATAATACTAGACACCGTTAGGGTTTAGAATGAATTTTTCCAGCCGATTAAAGTAACGAGCAAAGATAATTACCATTTGCTGGGGAAAACATAGCAGATTTAACCCCACCCCCCTCCCCAGGTATCAAACTTCTCAACATACGCCGTATTGATTTCCATTGCATGTTCATCGTATTTCGAACGCCTTTTCCCCAAGTAATCACGCAATTTATTGGCAATTGAAACGCATGAGATTTTTTTCCTACTATAAATCGACAAGATTTACTGAAAAAATCAATCCACAGTCCAAACAAACATTCTGGTGAATAACCCCTTAGCTTCCACGATTTTTTTGCGGAAACAGTTGCCAATAAAAATCTCGTCGCATGCCAAACCCCTACGCACGTGTCCCACGCAGGTTGCCGACCTCCCGTCTTGTTAGATGATGTCTCCTTTTCGCTATTTTTTTTATTATTTCTTGATTACGCACCCATCTTCGCGCAAGGTGTCCTTATTATTTAAAACCACACTCACTTAAGATTACTCTTTCCTAACGAAGGAATGGGGAGCATCTATGGAGGCGCGGATTTCATTACCCCAACCAATGCGCGATGCAGTCCTTTAACAGGTTATTCGTTCTAAATTCCTATTGATTTTGGATTTTCACTCTTTTTTTAATTTCATTGTATCTTTTTGTTCGTCTCTGTGCGTTAAATCTGATAAAGCATAAAACACTGAGGGGTGGAATAACATTTTTCTGAAAGGTTAAAAGATGTAGACTATCCTGAAACATTGAACTTCAAAACTAGGAATTTCTGATCCGTGCAAGTAGAGAAATTCCGTGACGTCTCAACAAGAGCAGTCATATACTCTACAGTTTCAGGCTTCACTTCGTGGAAGAATTTAGAATCCAT
>LYUA01000783.1:75347-85543 GCA_002093875.1 Calopteryx splendens
ATAAGCTTTAATTATTACTATTATAGTCGGCTCCATTTAATTTTGGAATATTCTATTTTAGTACCATATTTAGGGCTTCATTATTTTTCATATTCTAATCTATGTTACAGCAATATTCATTAAAAACTTTCTGAGAACCAAGCTTTTATACTTAGTATTAACATTGCATATTCCGACTTTAGCAGTTTTTACCTTTTATTCACTGATGAGATCTGGTCAATTTCTTTTGTTATGATTCAATGTTATCATCTACTGCATCTAAAATAGTTTTAATCGATGAAGCAGCTTTTTTTTAACCTTGCACACCGAAACGGGGTCTTCAAGAGTTAAAAATTTCATAAAGTGAAATTAAACTATTCATGCTTTCAGTTTTAATCATAGCCCTTCACGTTCCTAAACTTTATCTATTGTTATTCAAACGAAACGGTCTTTGTCGCTACGTTCCTCGCATTTGGCCAATCTATTCTGTGAATGCGATGATTCCGTGATATAATATTTTTACACCTTGTTCCGTCGAAATAGGGAAAATTAATAGTGTGAAAAACCGTTCAAATTCCTATCTAAAATCTAATACGCCGCCAAGGTGCATGTAAATACTGCTACCAAGTTCAAGGAAAATTAATTATTTCCTGTTTCATACCATATTAGGAAATGGCATTTGTGCTTAAAGGTTCGTCCCGCGGAGGCTTTTGCAACAGCCAATAAGGTAACAAAGGCCGCCCACCCTTGACCTTGTGAATTGAAATCACCATCGTTTTATTTTTCATCAAGCATGCGAGGAGCCGTAGAATTATTTGCACCTCGTCCAATTTTAGAAAGGCACACGCATAACCAACCATCTGGAGGGAAGAGGAGAAGGGTGATGATTCAAGGGTGGGAATGTCGCCGTCGGCTGTGGTTGCTAGCCGCTCCTTGGGGAACCCTTTCACATTCAACGGTGATCTGCCCATTTGGGGGTGGGACGAAAAGGGGGAGCTCGTGATCCATTCTTTTTCCTCACGAGCGAGATCCCAAACCTTTAGAGTGGGCGTACCTCCCAATGCCGACCTGCGCACAGATAGGTGTTTGGTAGTCTTTTCAGGCATTGAAGTCTCCCACGCCTCCACGGCTATTTCAAGAGCTCTCTTCCCCCAACCTCTCCAAGCATCGGTATTCTTGATGGGATAAGTAGGGGTCGAAATGGAGGTGCAGCTCTAGGAGAAGTACTTCCTTGGATACCAAATCTATTAGTACGAATGTGTTACCTTCGTCTCGTCATGAATGACTGCACGTAACAATGGTCCTCTTAGGTACTCTACGAAAAACTAAATTTATACCAAGACTACACAATTAACCCTAAGCTTGGATTGATAGGTGAGAATAGAACTCCGCTAATACTAAGCAAAACTGCGTGCGAAACACAAACATAGAAATTCAAAGTAGGTGGACAGTTCCTTTCCCTGCGCTACCTGTAATATCCTAGGAAAATCCGGTACCCGAAAAATCAAATAGCTTTGGTGAATCTGAGTGTGCCCAGAGGCGCACGTCACCCGAAAACCAACCCGGGCCCTCCTGATAGTAGCCCATTGCTCTACCCACTAGACAACTACGCCCCATCATAAATTCAGATCACAGAATTCCACGCACTTACAGAAATATTCGTTCTTTCGTATATAGTTTCTCGTGAAAATAAATCACCAAGAATGACAATATTTTTCATAATTTCATGTACTCTGTCTTGTATTTTATAGACATAAAAATCCAATTATTAGCCGTAATCGTTTTTATAGGTAGTAAAACTATCACGCGTAAGCATACGTTAAAGTAAGTGGAAGGAAATTAAACATTTTCAATTGTTTTATGCTGATATCATCTTTAATTTCTTTGCTTCACCCCAAACATAAAATAAACCTTTTTCAGGGCAATCGCATGCATGAAGAATTAGCGAATCACTGCAAAAGTATGTAACCCATTATTCAGTGACCTGATTGATTAATGCCGACTGGTTCTTTATGAAGTTTTTTAACCCAGCAATAATAATGAAATCGAAGGTAGGTTTGATAGTTGAGGGTAGAGTTCACCTAGTACATACTAAAGCTAACGGCGTGTGTATTTCACACTCCAGGATGCAGAGGTCCGTTACTTTCCTTGGCAGTATTTGAAAGGAAAAAAATCAAATTTCATATTTTTATTAAATTTTTTTCAGTATTCGATTCCAACCCTTTGGTGTAAAATTTAAAATGTGAAGAGGCGCAAAAAATTAAATTTCTGCTTTTCTTTATGGAATTGATGCCCAAATTTGGTCCATTTTGTGGTATCATACAACTTCTATTCTCAAGAGCGCTAGGCATTCTGAAATGTTTTAGAGATGTTCCCAATCCGATCTGTTGAGTAATGTGACGAAAGATTGGCTACGCCCGGTGAGCGACAGATAAAAATTAATTACATTACTTCAATTTCACCTTCAAACGAGGGAGCGGAATGTTTTTCTGGGTTATAGCCTCGGTGACTCAAAGTTGGAGGACAAAATATCTCCCGATCCGATTGACCATGACCCCAACACATCTTCCACTGGCGAGAACATTTTGAGACGTCCATGGGGAAAGTGGTTATGGAAAACATTCAGGTGAGGCGAGGGAGAAAGTCGTTAGTTATGCACGGAAAAGTGTTTTTTTTTGGATCTGGCAATGATCCCCATACATACGCAGCTCGGCAACACTCCCCTAAAAACCACTGGCGCCATGGCGTCGTATCGTTTGGACCTCGAGGAACGATTGACGTGTTGGATAACTTTCGGTTACCCGCACGAATGGCAGTGCCAGAGACGTTTTGAAACCAGACGGTCCATGGGGAAGGAAGCGCTCGGTGAAGAGCCAATTTCTGGAAAACCGAAAATCATTCAATAAGCAGGCGAAAAAGCGCGTTTCAGTTCTCCAAATTCATGTCCACGACCCCCTCCCTCTCTTCTATTTACGAGACTAGTAATAGACTAGACTAGAGAACGGGTGTGAGCAGCGGGAAGGCACTCTTTTAAGAGATCCGAATCACGTGACGTCACCTTCCTGAGGTTGAGAGTCACGACGTAGTGACTGCGTTTTCCGATAGGTGGAGGTGCAGCACTCTCTCCAGCCTTCGAGGGCTCCATTCAAACCTCACTCTTCCATAGTGGCGGCATCGAATGATGCTTCACGTTCTGCGCTACAGAAAGGGCTCCTATGGGATATCCGTGAGCATGCTCTCCTAGCAGTAGGTACACTCCACTTATGGTGCATTTCAAATATGGCACTTCTATTGCATTTTATAACTTATCATCAAATACTTGAAATCATTGGTTCGTCAGTGAATTAGAATTATGTATTATTATACATTCTAACAATTGTTGAATACTCAGTGGTAAACTACGTGTTTGGCTAATTGTGGATATTAAAATCCAGCGTTATACCTTATACTTAATTGAATCACTTTTATCCGCATTGTAATATTCAATATTTCTTAAATAATTACTCAGCATGATAGCACGTTCGAGATGTCCGCATTTTAAGTTAATATTGTCATTTTGTTTCTTGTAGTACTCCTGTATGCCCCCTTCCAATAAATTGGAGTTAACTATTTTCCCCATCGATTTTCTTTCTTCCGTTAAATTTTTGCTGTATATTTTGGGGCAAACATCTTCTCGCTGACAATTGTGATATGCCCTCTATTATTTTCCCGTCATTTATTACTCAACAAACCTCTCTCTGTGAAAACGTTTG
Source organism: Calopteryx splendens (assembly GCA_002093875.1). NCBI lineage: Eukaryota > Metazoa > Arthropoda > Insecta > Odonata > Calopterygidae > Calopteryx > Calopteryx splendens. The sequence goes on from LYUA01000783.1 coordinate 79,079, forward strand.
TCCCCGTATTTCTACAGATTTTATCTAATATTTCAACCTTCAACCATCAACATCCACTTCTCTAGCAGTTTGAATTGGAAATCAAATTTGATGTGTTTAGGATTCTCCTCACCCTCAGCTGGGAACGAGTGTTTCCCAGAGGAGCCCACGCGATTATTATACCATTCACGGAGACTGCGCTAACAGGCGTTGTCGCGGGGGATGACGAATCAGGAACTTGGACCTTTTTTTTGTGTGCTCACAACCCCTTTGTATGTATGTAAGTGCGTATGTACCTATCGCTTCGGTTCCATCGTCGGGACGGGTCCCATGGTTCCTCGAACCCCCAATGCTCCCCCTCGCACAAATGCCGTCGGATCGGCAGTCGGGTTATCAAATCCGTCAAACCCTCTGCCTCCCCCGCCCCCCTTCGAATCGAATCCATTCCATCACATCGGTCACGGCCCACGCGACTGAATGGAATACGGGAGGATGTTCGAGCGTACGTACGCGGGGGTGAGGGTAGGGAGAGTGGGGGGAGGCCGTACGAAAAAAGGACACCACCTACGGCGTGACGTGATCACGTGAGGGGGGCATGGGGGTGAACGTGTTTGAGTGGTGCAGTCGGATGAGCGGCGTGGGCGCAAGCCAAAGGGATGCGTGCGTGCGTGCGTGCGTTCCACGAGGTGGTGTATCGATGCGGACGGGGAGGGAGGCCAAGAATGGACTCTCTTGATGGAGGTGATGGTCACATCATCCCTCATTCCCACCTTCGGTCGCACCCCTTGGTCCAATCGTGCGTCATTCACCGCTGCATTGGGGTCGATGAAAGGTCATCGAACAGATTCCCAGAAATAAACATGCTCTCGCCCCCTTGCGGCTTCGCATGTTCCACGCTGGAAATCTGGACGGATTTTTGGCGGGAAGCATTCGAAATTTAGATTATATTATATTAACGTTGAAGTTCATCGCTAATGTTAATTCTAAGTCCTCACGCGTGACGTTCTAACGATATTAAGTTGACTTTGTGAAATTCCATCGTAAGGGAGGAAGAAATTCAGCGTAATGTATGAGCAGAAATTTCACGCGTTTTTTGAGCAGCATGGTTCTTGTTTCAACGCTTTTAACGCCATCTTTGAGTGCCAGGCTTAAACACTCGCTTCACTCACTCTTTCAAGATGACGTTGAAACGTTGAACACGGATCGCGCTGCTCAATAAACGCGTGAAATTTCCACGAGTTTGAATTTCTTTTAATTTTTCGATGACAGACTGAGCCGCCAGAGCTCATTTCGCATCATGTCACTTTTCATTTCTCGCAAGGTTTACACGTTGGAAGAGGAACCGACGACGCAATGCGAAATTTAAACCGCGGTCTTTTTCGTAGCCGTTGCTCTCTTTTCTCGTCGAAAAATAAAATTACCTAAGCATGATGAATGAGATCAACACCTTTCCACTGAACACCTTATTAAAACTTTATTAAATCGCTTTTCGCTATGCGTGATCATCATCACCATCAGGTACATTTTACGCACCTTTTGTATGTTAAGTGAGCCGAAGTGCCTCGCGATAAAGTTTTCATTATTTAGCGGGAAAATTATTACTTTTTCCACCATATGCCCCTGCAGCAGTGAATATTAATTTATGTTGAAATAAATAAAAATGCATATATAAATGCTTCAGGTTCAGTGCTTCGGAGTTTTCTTGTTGGAGATGACAGTGTTTTTGTTTAGATTTTCATTTGTAACATTTGGGAGAATACAGCAGCGTCATTGTTTAAAATGTCTTGTATCGCTGGTTAGGGCCAATATCGTCGTATCGACAATATTAATATGGTAATGTTTCTGGCGATTATTAACCAAAGGCAGGAATCATTCCTTTCAATACCTATAGTTGCAGTATACAGGATTGCAGTCAATTATTTTCTTTCGTTCAGCTCAAATCTCTTTGAATTCATTCGTTTTGTAAAATTTTCGCTTCGGGGGTCCGAACGTTAACACTCAGTTCAGCTCCCTTTTCCCGTAGATATTAGTTCGCGAGTTGGGGGTTCGCGCTTCCTCCACGTGTTAAATCTTTAATACCCGAAGGGTGATATCTTCATTTCGCCACGAGAAAACTCCTTTCTCCATCCTCACGAGCATCACGACGGAGCGTCATTATTTCCCCGTTGTGCTGATAACCGCGAGAACCCAACGCTGGTGGGAATTCACTTCCCTAATCATTTCTCGGGGTTTAAAGAAAAACTGGCAAATGACTGACTGAGGAGGATCCGGTATCCTCCGCCGTGATGGGTCGGAGAAAGGATCAAGTTCATTCCCAAAAATACGTGTCTCAGACCGAGTCATTTCTTTGAAATCACGAGGGGATGCAAGACGAGAGCGTAAAACAATGCAAAATTATAATCCAACTTTCGGATTTTTCGTTCGTGATCGGATGAACCCTTTTGAGCAATATATGAAATTTTCTCCTCGTGAATCGATTCTGTGTTCCGTTTCTAAAATGGCAGACAAAGGGGCTGATGGAAGTCAAGGTGGATGAACATTTTCATGTGCTATTTACTTATTTTGACTCATTAGTCTCGTCTCATTGAATTCTATAACCGCGGGAAGTTTCTCTGTTTAACTCTTTTTCTGAGTTTCACCTCATTATCGTCAGGCGATACAAGCTCAAAACAAAAGTGTTCATACATTGCTTTTAAAAATCACCCTCAAGTTATCACCTCGCAGCGATCTTCATTTACATCGGTTCTCCCAAAATACCACTCCTCTTTACATGACATTATTTGGTCATTACCTATATCTCTCGTTGTACTTGAAATTATGAGTGAAAATTTTCTGTCTGAAAACTTCCCCCGGCCCACAGAAACAAATGCCCCTAAGCCAATGAAGGGAAAGGCAAAAAGCGAGACTATATTTAGGCTTGGAAATCGATGCCTTGTCATAACATTTTCCCTCCGCTCAAGCGTTGTTTAGATATGAGCATTTCTGAAAGAGGGAGCTTTTCAAAATATAAGGTATGTGAACCCGTTAGGACGTCTTCCGGTCTATGCTAATTAGAAGAAAAGTTTGCCTTCGGAGAGGGGTCAACAGCCATTAGCCATTAGCAGTAATGGAACCAGTGGAATAAGGCCTTCACTTCACTTCTACTCCGCAAAGAGCTGAAGTGAAGTGGACGCCTCAGTGCTGGAATAAGGATAATATTCCTACATTAGGATCCATAGTCTAAACTTTTTATTTGAGGAATTTCTCATCGTGAGAAATTACTCAGCGATGCAGGTCTAAATATTCCTTGCTTCCTTGTTCGAAACTTATTGCGTAATGCACTTGAAAAAGCTGATCGATAGACCAGGAAAACTGGGAAAAGCAAGGGAATTAGCGTGGGTAGGTTAAAATCTGAGAAATTTTCTCGATTCATCGAATGTTAAGAGCGTTCGTTGCTGAAAAATATCGAATCCGTCAGTTGTAAAAATTGTATCTTTAATAAAATAATGTTTCATTTACAATACTGATAAAAATAATAATTCTTACAGAGGAATGCTACCAAAAATAATGTGCTTTAAACACCTTTGCAGGTGTCATATAACTATTTGGATTTTTAAAAATAAATTGGGATAATAATCTCTTATATTATAATTCTTATCTTACGCAATGAAATGGTAACAAGAAATAAGGGTTTATGCATGGTTTTGTGGGAAGTGGTTGACTATTATTGACTCTAAAAATGAATGTTTGAGTAAAGGGTGGCCCATGAAGCTGAATTAGGCTCATGCCTTGATGCATGTGGGTCTGATTTATGAGTTTATTTCTCGCTGTTTACGAAACATTTTCACTCCTTATAGATAAGTGTTCGCATGTACAAGGTTTCCATACGACATTCATCTTTACTTATAGATACTGCCGTTTTTTAAGTTAAACAGCTCTGCTTCTTGAAGTCTATAAGTCAATAAGCAGTTAACTTTAGTTAATTTCGGGTATCCTGTTTCTTTGATCTTTTAGGTGTTTTCTTTGCAATTTATTTTTTGTGGCTCTGCAGCAAGGGATGAATAAAAATGTGTGAGAGGCACGGAAATCAGAAAATCCGATCAAACAAAGGGTTGGGAAATAGGGAGGATATTCCGAAAACCGTGAACCACCAAGGGATTGAACCGCCACTGTTTCCACTACGTTGGAAAAGCAGCTAATGTCTAGCTAACATCCAAATACCGTTAATTGATACTCGCTTAATTCGGCACCTTCCCAAAGAAAGCTTCTGTGGCGACATGAGACTCCCAGTTTATTTCTACTGTTTATCGTCTGTGGATAATTATTAATTTTAGGTCGACCCTAGTCTAGGTTATTTGGTGGAATTGTAAAAATACACCATTTTTTAATTTCCCGCACTTTATTTAATTATTCGACCAGGTTCATACCACTGAACCTCTTGAGAATGGCTGTTGTGATGTTGCCAGTCGAGGTAATTAAATAAAGTGATGAATGTTTCAAGATAGAGTATTTTTCATTTTTCGATAATAGTCAAGAGATAAGAAAATGGACGGTGAGTGGTGAGAAAATCGCACACTCTCTCATTAAGATATGCTCATCCAGGTCACGGTTTAATGTGCCGTCTGACAGATCGTGCTAAATGCTTCCCTTGATGTGTTCTTCAAACGATGGCTCATTAGGGACCAGAATGAAATCGTTAAGCCTTTTCACGAGTGAGCACAAAGTCAATTGTCGTGGGGGACGTACGAAGAGTGAATCCGGTAAGAGGTGCCGCTGTATCGATCGCTCGCCCCCGCTCAATACGGTGATTCCATTTGGCTTCTCTGATTGCCTAAGCATCGCAGCTGAATTAAGGAAAGTATTACCGTCGCATTTCACTCCAAATTGACTATTCTCCCGGTGAGGAAAACCTCAAACCCTGGAAATTTTCCTCTGTATCCCCCCCTGCCTCCTGCGGTTATCGAACCAGGGTTGTCGGTTTGATGAAGCATATTAAAAGGCCTCCTTACCGATGGTCGACTTTGGGTAAACGATGCACATGCACCCACTCATCAGAGGAGGGATGCCAATTTGCACAACAGCGAGTGCACACGCAGTCATCCTCGCCTTAAGGATTGCATGCGCTCCGGGAGAAAATGAATGAGCTCAAGTGGCCTCGGCGGTATTGGTCCCCACTCCCACTTCCAGTCACGGCCTGGAGCATTTATGCATCTGAAGCGTGATTTTTATGGGTCACGCGTGTGACTCATCGAGGAAACAAAAGCGAAACGACTCTTATGAGACTTTACCTTATACGAAGTCGCATTGGAGGAGGCCGTTAAACACTTTGGCCGACATCTAGTGGCGACCTTACTTATTGTTCTCGCAGGAAAGACGAGGAATGCTCGAGTGATGGGATCGCATTAGGGAATCGAGAATGAGAGGGCGTGGGAGGAAGGAAGAGGGACGGAGGTGGACATGAAAAGTGAGACCGCTTAGAAACCGAGAGCGGTCTGCGAAGGGCAAGCGATCCACGATTCGCGGGTGGTGCAGTTTTATTTTTGACGTTTCAGGAGATGGAAGTTCGCCATTAAGTTCTCCGAGTAAAAAAAAATCACCCTTTGACCTTGATCCATAAGATTAATGGAGCTTAAATGATTGTTATAAGAGTCCTAGATGGATGTATATCTTCGAGTGTTTTCTCGCATTTTCGATCTTTCCCTTCGTTAATCCTTTTTGCGCGGGAAAGAATGTTGCAAAGCAATGGGAGAACATGGTAGAGAGGCTAAACCCCTGCGCTCTTTCCCCCTGCTGCGTGGCTGTGGCAGATCTTAAATAGTTTGTCTGCTCATTGTGCCACCACTTCGTTTCTATTTTAAATCAGTTTAACACGTTAGGCTTCTCCTTCTCGGACGCCAACGCCTTAGGACGGTCGTAAATCTGAGGTCCATGAACACCTGGCGATACACTAGTGAGAAGAATAAACGACTGCCTCATTGAGTGTGGCTGGATATTTGCAAACCCGTTTAATCCGGGAAATATTGAAATTTAAAAAATTATGGAAAATTATGGAAGCATGATGGAATCCACGAGCACTGCATCCGACATTGACAGGACTGAAGACGATTTGGATGAATGAACTGAGAGTTGATTTTCATATTTTAGTTTCTCTCAATTAAATATCCTGGATTTTTGGTTGGTTGTAATAGTTGATATAATTTTCATATTTATTTAAAAACTCAATAAAAGTAAATATATGTCAATTATATCGAATGGTCCGAAAAAGAAACTTTCTTGAAACTTTATTTTAGTGCTAAAATCCACAAAATACCTAGACCTGATTTTTGTGGAAAACTGCTGCGTCTTAGGGGGTTTAGTCTCCTAATTGGTAGAGCACTCAAATACTGACTGAATGACTCAGGTTCGATTCCCGCTAACTTTGGGGACTTCCAGATACACCCAAGCTGTGTGATTTTTCTGTTTTCTGGGGACACCTACATGCGGCATTGGGAAAGGAAGTTCCCCCCC
>LYUA01000783.1:212416-223541 GCA_002093875.1 Calopteryx splendens
ATGAAGAAAGGGTTACTGTAGGGGTGTGTCCATCAGAAACCTACCTTAACCTTTAGATTACCAGCATTAAGTTATAAATTCCTGCGAGAATAAATTCGTGAATTCTGACTCACACCGAGTGGACAGTTAATTTCCTGCACTTTAAAAGTCGGTCTAATCAAAATGTGACTGCAATAACTTATTTTTGTTATAAATGTCAGTCTGTAACTTTTTAAAATCGCGATATTCATTCGACAAACGATCGAAAAACAGATGATTCGGCCATTAAATTGGACATTAATATACTAATTAATACTCGAGCATTGTTTGGAGGAAAACCAACCCAGTCGGTTATCGAACTCGCGAACTCTGTATCAGCAGGCGCGGTAGTTAATCCGCTGCCACCAAGGCCGAGATAATCTTAGGCGTACGGTGTGTGTACCTCTGGAACGCTTCTGGGAAGTTACCTTTGACGAAGCCCTATTGCATAGGTTTGTTAGCTTTCGCACCACCGACCGTCCATATCCTTCCTCGGCACCATTGTCGTTCTCATTTCGCGAGGCCGTGGTATATATTTTTTAAGGAGATGTCAGAGCATGGCACCCGGCGGATAGCTTCCCTCTCCGCTCCGAGAGTAATTCCGACTCCCAATCCCTTCCTTTTCCCTCCTGCCCCCCTCCCTCACCCCCGCACGCCACACCCTCCCCCCCTCCCCCGTGCCCCTTGCACGCGAGGGAGTTTGGAAAGAGAGTGTGGGGGGGGAGGGAGGGGGGTTGGGGTCGGGGGGCGGTGGTGGGTCGGCCCCCTCGCTGTTGTGTGGTCTCCGATGATCTTTCCCTCCCCTCTTCCCAACCCCGAATTTCCGCTCGACGTGGTCCGCCCTCCGAGGGGGGGGNTGGGAGGGGGGGGGGTCAGGCGCGAGGGCGCCACCCACCCCATCAACCTGTCCCTTTGTTTCATCCGCGTTTGGTTTTTCTTCTTTTTTCTTTTAAAAGCGCGGTCCAGAAATTAGGGGTTTTTTTTATGAATGCCCTCTGAAGCCATCGAAACTCGCGGATGCCCGCATTCAATTTTTTTTCCTTCGTCGACACATTAATGCCTCGAGTTGTTAATGCGTGACGTGGCGGTAATTTATGCGTAACCCTATGAAAGGGAGAAAAAAAAAAAGGTTTCAGTATCTCGCAGAAAATCGTAACCCCAGACCTTTACTGACGAGGGGTGTTAAGCATGCCGCTATTTTCGGCAATCATATCGTCCCGTCTCAGATTTTATGCTTGCACAGCACCACGAAAACCATTATGGGTTAATTTGGCTTGATCACGATTTCAATTAGGCAGGCGGATTTTTTAAATTCAGAACGAGACAATCAGAATTTGTTATTGTTTCTACAGGATATCGTATGCTCAAAAAAGATAAATTAATTTTAATTGCGTAATAAGGTCCCGTATTCGAATAAATTTATCGGCAATCTATTCGTAAAACCTGTAGCATCAAAAAGAATAAATCGCTGCTTATATGGAAAGGAGGTTTATAATACGAGTACCATTTGTAGTTGCAACTCGAAGCTTCCTTAAATATGACCTTGGGAAGAGTCCATCTTCATTCTATCAAAAACTATATCACTATGCTCATAGCAGGAATTATAATTATTGAGGTGTTAAATGCTAAAATGTTTTCCTTTCAAATATCTGTTTTCCCTTCAACCTTTCCTTATATTTTTGCGCGCATTTTTGCATTGAGAATGGGCCTGGATAATAAATTAATTTATGGCCACTCAAAGGTGGTGATATTCATTTCTTTCATGAATAACCAGAGGTGATAACGCTCAACTCTCTTTAATGTAGGTTCTTTTTGTTCCTATATACTTATTTAAAGATTTTAATCATAGACATTAAATGTACTATGGAAAGAAGAGAATAAATGTTAATGTTCACGTTATGGCTTCTTCCCCGTAAACGTTACCATCTTTTTAGAAAATAAGGTGTTGGATGTTACAGAAATAGCGCGGCAAGAATAGTTTTTAAAAGTATCAGAAGCGTCGTGTATGGCTGCGTACAAATAGTACAGAAAAAGCAATCGCGAGTGAAAATACCTACGAATAAAACAAGAAGTACCGACGGTGAGAAGGTTTGAAGAAATACCATTCAAACGATATACAGAATATTTTATTAAAATGAAAATATCAGTGCGAAGCGTCTGGCAGCGTCATTATCAAGTGCGCACAACATAATGCCATCTGAATAATTCAACTGAAGTACGTTTTTCTTTCGACCCGGGGTTTCTTTTACCCGCCCTCGACCACCATTTTGCTCGACCATGGAATTTTCGAGAGACACTTCCTCCACCCCAGTTGTGCCTCGCACACAATCCGGTTTCACGTCCGCTGTTCGGCGGTCTTGGATGATTTGCATCTCGCGGTCGACTGGGCACATTTTTCAAAGGCATCAAGGGGTGAGGCGTTAGGTGATTGGATCGATGGAGTTGTAACAGCATAGACACGGGGAAGCTTTGAAAAGGATTTCTGGCAGGAAAACAGAAAAAAAAACACTCTCCCTCTTACACCGAAAGTCTGGCAATGTGAATTGCGCACCCAGAGTGAATTGCGTGACCCGTTCGAGTACGTTTTAGTCATCCATAAAATTCAACCTTCGCCTCCCGAGGAGTGGCATTATTCGGTGGTCCATTTGGTTTCGAAGCCGCGAGGATAAGGGTTTCTGCATGACGTGGTGAAGTCAGGGTGGCTGATTATCTGCTTTGTGAAGCCTGGCACGCCCGTGCGGTTCATTGAAATCCCTTGGGAGTCTTGCATTTGAGGATGAAAGTCACCCAGAGCCATTTCTATGTGCGATAGTTCTAAGATGTTAGTTTCGATTGTTCGTTGGCATTCAATTTCCTACGCTTTCCCGTTCAATACACATCAAACCTCCATCAAAAATCCAACAACATCACCCTGACGGTTCTATAAATCTGGTGTTCTATTAATCAGGACCTTGGGGATCAAGCATGAATTTTCCTTCCGGACAGAAATTGAATTTTCGTTTTGGAAAATTGCACGTCTTTAGATTCACAATTCGTCCTGAAAGTTAATAAAGTCAGCGTGATCTGAAAATGCACCTGTGTCGTCAGTGCAATGCATTTGTAGCTCAGTTGCTACGGTCAGCCGTTATTTCGGTAGCGTAAAAACTTTTCGGCGGAGGAATTTATTGCGGTCAAGTCCGTTCTAGCTCACTCTTTAAACTAACGGTTCTCGTGGCTGTGAATAATTGGTTCTCATCTATGCATAAATTGGCCGGCCACCTCCGAAAGCCTTGGGGGTCGGAAAGCGGTCGGAGGTATCGGGGAAGGAGGAGGTTAACTCCGGTCGATCGGAGGAGCGTTGACGAAATCCTAGCCCGTCGATCGATCGAGTGGGTCGGAGGCCACACGCCCGCTTGGGGAGCTTGGGGATTCAGATCCGGAGGGCAGCTCGGAGGGAGGGAGAGAGAGAGAGGTCGCGGTTTGACTCTTTATTTCCGTGTTTTTGTGCCACGGTCAGTCACCTTAGTCACTCGCTCAGTTGTGATGGCAACGGACCGTGGCCGACCGACGTCTGTGTTCATTCTTCCGCTTTGGCGGAAGCGAATGACGACGATCGCCAATATTCGGACACGCGTGACGACCCCTCCCCCCCCTTCTTCTCATCTCCGCTCCGAGATCGCCCGGGGGGCAGGATGGCTGCTCTCAGCCTAGGATCTTCCAAATTGAAAACGAAATCATCCACACCCCGTCATTGTAATTATTTTCAGGCAATGGTGGAGGGAGAAATTACGGTTGAAGGAACGGGTGTTCTCAAGGCTAATGAGCGAATGGGGTTTAGATAGTGCCGTGCGGTGGTTCTGAAATTATCGTGGATGATTTTCTTTGTTATTGCATCCTCCCTCCTTCTCTATGCATTAATTGTCTAGCAACGATTCCATTTCTTTCACAGTGCCAGTCCAGTCCGTGAGTCTTTTGTCGCGCCCTTGTCACTCACAAAAAATCTCGATTCCCAGGTTGGATGCTCTACAGAAGTGTTCATCAGCCGGCGGAACCTTTCCCGGCTCGTAGTCTCTTAAATTGACCCCGGAGGCATCATACTCATCTCGAAGTCTCTACTTTGAAGTAAACCTCAATTGTCCACGTGAGCATCATGCTTGGTTAACCAAGGTATTTCCCGAGTTCGTCCAGAGCGTCTATGGTTTAAGGCCAACACATGCTGGAAACTAATCCACTCTTCGTAGCAGCTCCCTTACTGATATTATGAGTAATAAGTAATACAAGCAATAATAAATGTCTCGGGTAGGTTTTAATTTATTAACTAAGTTTAAAATTCAGTTTCGTGCCTTTTTCCCTCTTGGATTGTTTTAGTTTTTAATTTAATATTACCTAGCTCTTAAACCTTAAGTTAAAAAGTCACAGAAATTATTTTTCACAGAATGACTTATTTAATTTTCCTTGTGGGGTATCTCGCCACTTATTCCGTATTCCATTATCATCCACATCATAAGTCATCGTGTCGAATATCTAATTTATCCCTATGTTTCCATTTACCATATATCAGTCAGCTTTTTAATCTGCGTTCTAGATCGCATATCCAAGATATCTTTCTGTCAAACACATAAACTGAAGGAATTAGGGTGTACGAAGCGTGTCTCGCTGCAGCCACCGTATTTCATGGACGGAAACGGTAAGGTATTTAGCCAAGAGGCAAGGAGCTGGTATTAATTGCATGCAGGATGTCAACTTTCCCTAGCAGGAGCCATGAATTCTCCCTTAGCCCCTCTTCCCCGCCTAGAGAAAGCCCAATGGGTGTGCAATACACCAATCCAATACGCGGAAATAGCTCTATTTAATCCTTGTTGCACAGGTCATAAGTCCTTTAAGTAAGTCACGAGCGTTTGCAGCTGCGGAGAAATCGCTTCCCTCTCGCTTTCCTATTGGACAGGCTAACTAACTCTCTTGCCTAGTTGGAATCGAAAGGAGGGTCGAGTCATGGATGATTTGATGTGTTGATGCATGAAGAGCGAGAGAGAATCTAAGCGTGTTAGGCATATTTTTGGCGCTTTAAAATTCCCTAACCAAGCTCCGCTTAACCCGTTGTTTTGTGGCGAGTGCGATATGTTCCCTTTTGCAAATGCTGAAAAATAAGTAGACCTGGGCATCATTATTCGAGGATTCAAGCTGTATGTGCGTACATTTGCATGTAAATAATGAATGTAAATATAACTCTCTGCGGTGGATGCATCCGAGGAGATTCATTTCTAAGAAAATATCTGAGGAAATATCTATTCTATTCTAAAAGAAAATATCTAAGTCCTTAGGAATATCTCGTAAAATACATTATTGCCTAACAAATTCAAAACATTCACCCTAAGAAAGAATTTTTCATTTTAAGTCAAAGTGGTTTAATGTTATACGTGCTTCTCTTCACGCACCTTTCGAAACACAGGTTTATTACCTATCTTCTGCTAGACAGTAGAATATATCAGTTTTTTGTTTTTAATTGCTCCATGGCCACAGCAACTACCACTAGATTAACATAATTATTTCGTAAACTAAAGGAAAACCTTTTGAGTCGTATGAATGCATGAAGGCATTTTCATCACACTGTATAAATTAAGGTGTAGATCAATTAACTAATATAAATCTAAGGAAACTGCAAAAATAATTCTTCTTCATTCCGACAAATTTTCGCCAACGATGTCTGAATCCGTTAATTACGAACTGGAACGTCGTGTGGCCCTTTATTCTACTGAGATCCACATAATCTTTCATCAGTAATCAGGTCTCTCGGGATTTCCGAAATAACAGTATTTACACGCCCTTACTCTGGTTTTCTCTTATTTGGTAGTCAGCAGAAGAAAGGTTATATGGAGCTCTCTGCTCTTGTGACTTGGAAATATCGCTTACTGTTAGATAGATAGCTTTTTAAATATAATTTTCCTTGACGCGCACCTAATGTCTTTTTTCATTAATTATCGATTTATACAATTTCTTTATACCCCATAATAAGTTAACAATTGTTCTGATCTGCAGCCTTACAAGGAACCTTAACCCTTAACAGCTGACAGGCACCAGCGTTGGTCTTCACCCGTCCAGCAAATTGAAATGCTTTAACGTCCTCCGTCGAATCAATTTAGCGGATAAGTACGAAAATGAACTGCTTATAAGCGTTTAATCCTTGTCAAACCCAAATTTTCGCTAACAGATGGGCAATATTTTAATCGCTTAAACGATTTTTTCTTAAAAAATCGAGTTTTTTCACGCGATGCTGTTACTTGGGAAAAATCGCCTTCAGCTGGGCAAACCTAAACTCGTCCTGCAATACATTTTATTAGGATTTCGTAACACACATATGCAATGGACATTACGACTGTGCTTCGCGTCTAAACTTGACAGCAAGTGGAGCGCAAGGCAATATTTTAACCGCTAAAACGATATTTTCTTCAAATAATTTTATTTGTGTTTTATACAAAATTTTAACTGAGCACATTTGATGCCGGCTCTGGCTCTGACTTGGAGGGTGACGAAATATTTGTGTGTGGAAATAGGTTTGCTATGATTCGATTGAATTTGGCGCCCGTGTCTTTAAGAATGTAAAACATAGACAACGTAATGGAAGAGCGAAGTTATATATACCAGCTGCTTGAGGTAAACGTAGCTGGAAGTGATCATGAAAACAAAACCTGAAGCGGAGATTAAGTTCGAATGGGGAAGCTTTAGAATGTTGTCCGTGAATATCTGCTGGCAGGAGGTAATTCGATAAATAAAGATAGAAACTCCTTGAAAGAATAAAAAAATCTAATTCATGATGTTTTACCGTGTTTACTACCCTAATTCAAATGTGTACCACAGGCATCTGGAAATACTGCTAATTAGAAAGCTAGGTAAATATGACATAGGAGGCTTGCCTTTCCACGATACCCAGGGGCATTTTAACCTCTTACTATTTCTAGAGGAAATATTTGAAGCAGGTCAGCATTTTTGTTATCCATTAAAATATTGAATGATCTCCTTTAGATTTATTTATTCGTATGAGATATTTTTTTGCTTTCCGTATGCTCCGACATCCATATTCACCACACTTTACTTGTCATTAGGTGTCTCGGGGGACGAACCATACTAATAGCACTTTTTAAGAACTTCGTGTTTGAGAATTAATTTTCATGGGTCACTTGCGGATATGTTTTTCCTTCTGCTCAAACATTAATCGATAGATGACCCAACGATGGGGCCATTTTAAGATCTCTTCAGAATTTTAAACTTTTGGAGTACCACATCAATTAATGGTAACTTGCAGATCTTAAACGTTTTCATGGCAGCCAATTAAACGGACGAGGCCGGAATATTCCTCGGAATGTGACTCCCCTTGGGATGGATGTCTTCGCAAAACAATGAAAGGGATGCAATTGCGCGTCGGAGTGCAAAGTGTGTCCAGGGGCCTTTGGCTCAAAGGAAAGCCCCTTAACGCTTGCCTTGCCTCCCGCCGTGCTTCTACAAGATAACCCAGAGGTAATGAGCATGAGGGGGTGAAGGAGGGTCTTCGTGCGGGCAATCCTCGGGTGATAATCACGGCAGGAGATCTCTTAGCGGGGGGCGTTAGCGGAAGAAGCGTGGGAATGCCGGGAAGGATGTGTGAATGGGGGCGTATGTAATTCTATCCAACCGTAGGGAAAGGTTCAGTGACCACCCCGCGAGTACAGTTAAGTTCCCACAAATATCCAGATGCATAATGTACATACATGCCAGCCTGCTCGACGTGGGGCTTCGAGAGTCAGCTGGGATCTCTCGAGGCGGAACTCTCTTTAATTGATCTCTCGAGGCGGAACTGTAGCGGCGTCACGAGCCCACGCCGCGCCGGGGCGTTCTTTCACCAATCCATTCGGTGCCGGGAAGGGAAAGAATTAATTGTTCCCGACGCAAATTTGCGGCCCCGCGCATTTCGCCCCTCGACTGACCGAGAAGGTCTGCCCATTTTTACGTCGTTCTCGCGAAGCCGCGGAGCGAGCCGAGCGTTTAATCGGAAAATTATGATGCCTATGAAAGAAGCAATCCCCGTCCCGTGAACGTGAGCAAGTGGGTTGCGACGAAGCGCATATTCACTATGGAGCGACCCATTTTCTCAGGGAGCGTTTGCCGTACGCACCGGAAGGTGGACGAGAGCACCGAGACCGCTTCTACCGCGCCTCGTAAAAGTCGGCGGGAAACGTACGTGTCTTCAGTTTCTGAGCTTCCCGGAACGCCTTGAAAAAGAGTGCTCGCGGAGTCTCCAGGGACTGTTTTCTTATCTTTTTTTTTCCCTCAGCCGCTTGGCCTTGGCCTTTATTGTATGCATGGGAGCTTCGGAGTCGCAAGGGATCCTACGATGCTTGCGCAATCCGTCAGTGGCTCTCGTTTTGATTGGATACATTTTTTTTGTGGAGGATCTCCAGAAGGAAAATCCAATCTCGTGGTCGTAAAAATGAGCGCAGAATCGACCTGAACCGGCCATGCATAGTGCTTGTGATCCATGCATCTCGATCACAGGGACCCCCTACTAGGATGAGCCTTTAGACCTTGATTGTCAGTGTGCAAGAGGAAGATGCACATTGGCATTTTCAGTGATTTATTTTCGGAACTCACAAAGTGCATCTTCCTTACGTAATGAATAAATTCCACCAAGTTGAGGCCCAAAACTCATTTCTTCACAATTGTAAATTCCAATTTTCCTCCGATGAAATAAAGAACTCATCACACTTTAGTGTAAATCTATTTAATTTACATTTTCTTAAGTGTCTGTTTAATAAAATTTCAACTTTCTCTCTTATATCTATTTTGTTTCAACATCAGCCTGAAAGGTAATTTTCCATGACAACCTTGGTGTATCCTTACGCTTAGAGCATTTGTGAATAGATATATTATTTTATAAAGTGAGGATGGGCGCTAGTGCGTTATTTACCTAGTAAATCAAGTTGTCATACCTGTGGTAATATTCTTTCATCTGCTATTGTACCGCTCGTAACCACCTGTGATGCTTTCTTCATGAACCGTAATTGCTACAGAGAGATCTTTGGAAGGTATCAATCAATCCTGGTTCAACCGTGGGTAGAGTGAGACTTTAGTATTAATTTTACGTAGAAATACTGTTGAGTATAATGCACGCATTCCGTCATTCGTTCATGTTCTCCGCTAACAGACCTCCTCGCCACCCTGCCTTTCTCAGCGCCCTCTTCATCAGACATGCAACACAAGGCCGTTACCAAAATAGCACGGAGTCGAAGGCCATCCGTGCTGCAAACTGCTACTCCGCTCAGCCGTTACGTTCGTTAAAGTGAGTGTTAAAGCTTGGCTTTCCTAAGAAATACGCCGTGCCATTTCTCTAAGGTTCTCTCCTATTTCCTAGCACATTTACGTTTTCTAGCACTTGATCGTCGAAGGACGTAGTGGGCGTGACTAGGGTTTACTTTTTGGTACAAACATGCGTCTCGCGCAGCACCTTTCGAGGCTTTTGACCGATTAATCTATTTTCCCCCTCGTGCGTGATCGGCGAAGCTTGACCTACGGTAGCAGAAAGCGAAATTGGGTGTGTCCCTTTAGGGGTTGATGTGAAAGCGTTTTCTCCAGAAATCCATTATTCAACTCCGTCAAACAGAAAACAATCATCGATTATGTCATGAAAGCATTACTATTCCATTGTATTTATTTATCTTTCGCTCAGCACAGATGTCAGTTTAGATTGTCTGGAAATATTTGAAATTCTAATTCGCAAATATCCGAACCAATTCTTTCTGAATAAATATTTGTTGTTGCTTGCGGGGCGTTGTATTCTTTGGCTAACAATGGGGATGTGCGTTCGCATCGGTTTCGAAAATAACGCCGCCTCAGCTTAATGGGAAAAATAAAGATCTTAGATTAAATATATTACAAATAACATGTTTTCTTTTCTCCTTTTCAATGAGACTACTGGTTTTCAATCATTGGTATCTCTTGCTGCTACCTTATGTCATCCTCAAAGATTTAATTTCTTGTATGCTAATATCGACAAGGCTCTTCATATTGCTGAAAATTGAATAAAATATCAAAATGACGGTGAAACATCCATCGGCGAATTTATTTGAGCTACTAGTTTTGACGAATTTTAATACGATTTTTGTGAGACTAAATGTTAGTGGTGAATATCCTCTCAAAGGCGATATTATTTTCATTCCATAGATCTAATGAATTAGGTAGGCTCTTGCTAAGCGATGTCATAGGTAGACTTTCCGCTCATTTGTATTTTGCGAGGGATGAAAAGAAATTAAAAATACTTCCGACGGCTATTTAGGGACAGGATAAGGTATTTTTGTACACAGAATTTAAAACTATCTCCTTTCATCATTTTTCAAAGTATGCTCTACTCTACTGGTATATCAATTGCAATCCATTGCAATAAAATATTCAATAGACTAATATATTTTATAACTTTATCTTCTTTCTGGAAGCCGGTATGATTCCGTCAGAATTCTTGTCTAATTAAACGATAGAAACCCTTACAATTATGGAGCTATTCCTTTGATTTTGTAAAATGTTATTCTTGTAACATGAATTTAACAACGAAATTGTAGGAAACCGCTCCGATAAATGCTTTACTTTGTAACTGAATTTGGTATAAATGATTTCTCCCACGTATCAAGTCTCTGTTGTGTAACAATATATTCTTTCCGGAAACCAGAGTGGTTCAGCCGGTATTTACGAACGAAAGACATTTAATATGTTACTCCTTTGAATATTTTATTTATTATCTTTTTATAATACGAAACTAACAACAGAAAACAATATCTTATTTCTGAGAACCAGAATGGTTCCGTTTGTATTCATGGTCAACAGACGAGGTTCAAGTTATTTACTTGTATTTTTAGCGTTATTTATTCCTTACATTCCTAAATTAACAACGAAAATCGCAGGAAATAATCGTTCCTTCGAAAATATTCTATTTTTTTTGGGACCGAATTGGGCATTCTCTCATTCGTGACCATGCCATGACAACAGCCCCCCCCCCCCCCCAACAACCCTCCCTCCACTCCCGATCCAGAAATCTTCGACACAATAATTCACACCGCCGCCGTTCCAGGGGAAGGAGTGACGCAACCACTTTTGCCGCTCGACGCCC
>LYUA01000783.1:298351-311730 GCA_002093875.1 Calopteryx splendens
AAAAGGCCTCCGAGGGCCCTGCTCCCCCCGCCCCCTGCGGGCGGAGCAGGGCTCACTCACTCCTGTCGGCAAAACCTCCTTTTCCCTCCATCCCGACGAAATAGATTCATTCTGCGCCCGAGCCTCCCCTCCCTTCTGCTCCTCTTCAAAGCCACTTGAAATCCAAACCGGGCGTGGGCACTCGGACGCCCTTCCCCCGTGCATATTTTATTTTTATTTTATTATTTCCTTCGTTCGGGAGGGAGGAGGGGTGGGCGCGAAAGGGGGGGGGAGGAGGAAAGAGGTCGATTTTCCCAAACCAATCGCGAGCGCTTTTTCGGGTTTATTTATTTATTTTTTTGAGAGCCTTTGGAATTTTTAATCGGGAGAGACTTTAACGACTGAATGGCAGAGCAACGCACAGAGGAAGGCGGGCGGGGGGGTGGGTTGGGGGGGGGCATTCCGGTTTGCGATGACACAGCTGGAAAGGATTTTTGTGTACTTCTCTTGTGACTTTCGCTAGCTCGTTCCCGCGCTCAACGTGGCCCCAATTGCAGCGAGATAAAAAAAACACGAGGGGAAAGCTGTTGATTCTGAGATAAAGAGATTTTTAAACATGCGTGCGCAGCCAAAAAAGTTGGAGATTCCTCGTTGGAATTCCGCACGGATATTACTGAATATCAGAGGAGTGTAATAATATCGCAGTCCCTCATTAATTCGTCCCTTCGTACTGCATACCTTTTACTGTATTTTTTTTGTTTTCTTTTGGCTTGGTATTACACAGCCTGACTACCACTTCGAGTCGGTTTATTGAGCATAAAGGATTTGTCCACAAAGGAAGACGCAAGCAGTTAGGGTTGTTTCGAGGAATAAGGGACGAATTCGAGCTGCAATTGATGAATGAATTCTGGCCGGTCGAGTAAGACTTTCGAATGGCCCGCAGCGCGTGTTGAATCACGTTCTCTTTCAAAGGGAGGGTAGGCGGTGGACTGACCAGTCACGTGTCCGGCCGATCTCCGAGGTGGACGTCGAAAACACTTCCGCGAATCGCTTCTCACCTTTCGAGTGACGCAACGACGCAATTTCGATGCCTCTTACATTTCCTTGAATCCTTCTGTGCTCTTTTTAGTTTTGTTTTTGCCAATGCACACCGTATTTCTCCTGATAAAAATTATTTTGCGTTTTATTGAAAATAATTTATATTTCTGCTAGGAAATGAAAGGATTTTTGTTTTATTTTGATAAAACTTATGCCATTCCTGATGAAATAATACCTAATTTAAAATGTGAAGGAAATAATATTTATTAAATGGAATTAATATTAAAATGTATACATGAATGCTTAAAATTGTTTCTACTGTACATTTAAGTATGAAACGTAACCACGTTTTTATTTAATTGTGCATTTTATTTTTTTTACCGTCACAAACGTAATTTTGAGAAATTTTTAAATATTTTGCGTTCATTGAAATGACTGTACGTTTCGCTTTTTTTCATTTTTGAATTCATTTAATCATCTGTGAAATTTAAATTCAATTTTGGCAAAAATAATGTTATGAACCATTTTCATTGGTGAGAAGGTCAATTCAAGGTTCATTTCTTAGAAAAGTTGCATTTACGTTACCCATTTATATCCGATTTAAAATATGGTCAAGGAATTTTACGAAACGTTTTTTTCTGTCAATATCGATTAAATAAATAAGTAAATTGAGGAGCTGTTACACGTAACCTAATAGATTTTTTGATGTAGGTATCAGGACATTAATTAAACCGCGCGATTTCTTTACTCCTTCCCCTTTTAATTCACAAAGGCAATATTTTACATTTCAGTATTCATCTGCTTTCATTTATTTAACCTCCATTGCACAAATAAATTCCTGTGCAATTATTAGGGATTATTTTTTCACGCAGAAGATGAACATTCGACCTGATATCATCATCTCTTCGCTATAATTTTTCTTCGAAAAAACTGTTCTTTATACGTTATACTGCCGTATTTATTTTTTAGAGGGACGAGATTCCATACATTTTCGAAAAATCTTAGCCTCCTTGCTCTCCAAGATTACAAAACTCTTTATGTAATTTCAACAGTGGAGGATAATTACCTACACACATGTATAAATATTTCTCGCAGTGATACTTCTAACTTTTCATTAACTGAGTCTCAAGCCTCAAACTTATGTTCAGTAAGCTGAAGTTAAGTCATAGCTCAATAAGCTAAGGGTAAATTAGCCAGTATAATCCAAATATGAACTATCCGTTCGTAACCTAAGGGATACTTTGCCAAAACAAATAATTTTTTTGAAAAATAGGAGCATATAAAATGTTTTCCATTGTTCTTTCCCGAAAAATTAATCATAAATGAAGTCATTGCAGAAGTCATTGCATATTATGCAGAGATCAGCCAAAGAAGTTATTTCTAATCGATTGGCATTTGATTCAGTTCGAATCGACTGTGTTGAAATAGCAATTCTTTGAGGGAGACCTAACGTGTGTAGTAAAGGCTTGTCGCCGGAAGCTTACATCAATCCTTGGAATGAGCCAAAAGCTTTCAATTGACTTTCTACTCAATCCTAAAAATGAGAGACTCGTTTCGCTGGAGACCATATTTCGAACGGAAAATTCCGAAGGTTGTCTCTTTAAGGACGTTTCCGTATAGGAAACATTTTAACTAATGCGGCAATCCATTTTGAGAGCTGCACCACGCGGAGGCATGGGTCACGTCCGATGGCTGACTGCCAAAGAGCAATTCTAAACGCATTCCACATTTGCGTCGCCATCCAGCTGCAATTATTCTACTGAATCACTTCACGGGTAAATGTTGAAAGTGGCCCGTAGAATAAATAATTATCTGCACAAAAACGTTCATTTCAGTACTGGAGTTTTTTTTATGCCCATCGGTTTTGATCGGAAAATAGTCTTATCCTTCCGGCGTAGTATTGTCTTCCAGTATTAATTAACATGATTAACAGCGCTTCTACTGCCTCCTGTTGCCTTAACTCTAAACGAAATGTGTTGATAAGTTTCATATTTTATTCCTATGAAATTTTTAAGGTCGGTGGCATAAATTTCACTATCATAATCCACACTGACTTGCATATTTCAGTGATCAGTTTTTTTTAATGCTCATGCGATAAAAATTAATAGATCAAAGCTCCATAGGATGAAACGAAGAAATTTCCCAGATTTTTCATTATTTCCAGTCTTTTAAAGAAGCTAAAAAGAAGTATTTCCAAGCGTTCACCCCAATGCAGAGTTACTGAGATTGATCCTTATTTCTTCTGATATTAAATTGTTGCTTCACATTTAAGCGCTCTGACGCACACTTAATTGGTACATGGCAACAGTAGTTAACGCGGGACGCCCTCGACTGCTGAGGTTGCATGCGTCACGATTAATGGTGGTTTGGTTAATTAGGGCAAGATCGAAATTAGAAAGAGTGGGGATGGGTGGAGAGAATAGCAGAGCATTCATTAAGCCTAATCTCGACGGCAGGTGTTTATCGGTATTTACAAGCAAACACAAATATATGTTACTAAATTTCAAGTGGCGCCATTCCCGTGAATGTAGTTTTATTTAATTATTTTTTATATGATTCTCAGAACGACAAATTTAATAATTTTTTGGCATCAAACTTTCAGAACGCATTCTTTCGACTTTTGCGCTAAAATCGGTCCGCCCAACCATAACCATAGGTTAATTCACAGATACAGTCGTCCCTCATTATGCGCGTAACTATCTATTGCAATTAACATCGATAAACTATCCTAAAATTACTCATTGTCTTTCTGAGGTTTTGGAAAACCAATGGAAACTTTTTAAATTATGCTCCACCTGGTAAAAAAATTCAGCATGAGCTGTTCATATTGTTGCTTAAATGGAACATCTCTCGGTAGTTATTCGAACGTAAAAATTAAAACCGGTTGGAAGCAGTGTATGCTTTCAAATCATGCCTCTATCTTCGCTAGCGATCCAACTTTGTTATTTGAGCTGATACATATGGCTCTGTTAATATAATTGAAAGCACTGTCACTTATTTGTGTGTTCGTGTTTCGTACATGCTTAAGCAAAATCAAAAACATTTATCCTCAAGGGAGATTTAGATTTAGGCCCTGGTTTTTGTACAATTAATCACAGGCGCACATCGTGGTCTGTGTTTAATCGGTGCCTTTTTCCCAGCGCAGATGGCAGCCCATTTCAAAATACGATCGAAATTGTTGCTGTTTCGCTAATCCCCTTATTAACACTTTGAAGCGAATTCTCATTCATCCTCTTTTTCCTAAAGAAGTAAAATGTGAACTCGTAAATACTTTACATTATCGTTAAAGTTAGATACTTTTAATATTTACCCATGTTAAACTATCAGTTATGTTTCTCTGGATTAATAATTGCGTCTGAATACTTAAGTAATTCAGTACTATTCGCAGGCAAAATTTTAAAAATTGTGACTGTTTATCAACTTAACCTCTTTCAGAAAAATTTCCATTTTTTGTATGTATTTAATGACCGGACAGTGCCTTCTACACGGTAAAAACAATAGAAATTCTAGTTACGTGCTTTCATTTCTAAAATTCTTCATGCAGAGAGAAATGATTGTGCATCTTCATATAGTATTAGCAGGAGTAAGTACGTGTATTGAGATGTGCAATCGGCAGAAAAAAACTCATTTATAGTTCTCCATTTTTGCCGTTATTATGTGACATGGCCTACATGCCCCGATGCATGCCTATGCATAAACCCTACCTCCCGTGATCTTTCGGCCTCATTGGAAGCACTTCTGCACAAATCGTTCCTATCGCTACCACGAATGTGCGCTCACGTATTTTCCTTTTTTAATGGTGTGCGCTCATCTGATTTGGACGGTGGATCGCCTCTACAATCACCGCAATTTCATGCCAAATCTCAAATCCATTCATGAAACCACTCGTTATGTTTTTACTTAAGTGCGTACCGCACACACTAACGCATTTATGCGGTTGCTTTCCATTCTTTTGAAACATAAAAATAATCAGTGTTACTTCTCTACAGAAGACCGTTTCGCCGCAGCTCTTAACTCAAATAGCCTCTCGGCTGGCTGCTTCGATTTTTTCGTGATTCCTCACCTTCACCCACTTCAATTCCTTGCCTGCATGGTCAAAATTTGGAGTCAATGAACGCTGGAGTGACGAGAATCCAATGAGTAGGGCAACCCGCTTTCCTGTCGCTTATTGTTCAGTCATCAGCAGCATCTAGGCTGACGACCTTTCGGCATACTTACCCATGCAATTACCTACGATGATTCCGTTGGGGTCCCTGCGGGGCGGATGCTCATAATTTCTTGGAGTTGCTACTCTCTCGTTCAGTAACCCAAGTCGTGATATTGCCATTTCCCCCAAAAGGATCCGTTAACGCTCGAGGAAATTGGCCAACATCATCAGAGGAATGAACTTGGGAGTATTTTTCCATCATTTGTGGACGAGGCTTCCATTTTTGGAGAGTCTAATATTTACACAAAATAAGGCTAACATGGAGTCAATGTTTGTTTCACTCTTTTTATCCGTAATCGAAATCATCATATCTTTACGCATGATTTGATATCCCATTACGTCAATGGTGTGCGAATTATGCTTTGCCTGTTATTTCTATTATGGGTTTGCAAATCTGCTAACACGATCATAAAAATTGGTCCCGTCCGTTGTCGACCAGATGGCTCGTGTTTTTTTGGGTTTTATTCGAAAACAATTTCCATGAAATAATTTCGTAGCAGGTGTACTAACGTTAAAGAAGTTAGCTTGCAAGCGGCCAAAGAGCTTCGAAAGGGCCCGAGATTGAAGCCATCTAAGGAGCGAAGCGAGAGAATCGATAGTTTGCGACCAGTATAGCAATGGAAAATGTGATGACTAGCACTTGAATACGAGACTGAGATGCGCATACGCAATTGAAGAAGAAGCGTACTGGAGTGCTAAACTGGAAGACTTCGATCCAGTGAGGAAGTGATTTATTCTCCGAGAGTCCACCGGAAAAAATAACATACCTATCTATCAAAATTTTCCGTTCTCCGATTAATTTACATCATCTTAATTTTTTGGTTGAGCCACCCAATATATATTTATCTATAAATTAACCCTAGAACCTTTTATAACTTCTATCAATAAATCCACCTCACCGTTCTTAGGGCGAGGTCTGCAGAAGGTTTTATCTCGCATCAAGGCTTCCTGCCTCCTGACGTATTCTAATTTATACAGTAATACGGTAGACTGTTTGTGATGATAGCAGAGGTCCCATATACAGACTGCATATCTGCATGCGATGTGTAATGCTTAGCGTCATCAAGCTTTGTAGCTTCTGGCCATGGAGTCCGCGAGGGTAGATTTCGCGGCGTTTAGTTTTTCGAGCAATCGAGGACAATTATGGAACAGCGAGAATAAATAATTTTCCCCATATACGGATGCATATTCGATCGTGAAAATGATCACGAAGTCACGCTAATTTTTCGGGGCGTATCCCAGCTAAGCAGCCGATCGGGAGGGAGGGAAGGACGCCGTTCAACATCCGGTGAGTCCTAGTTGGGAGTAGCATAACTAGCGCTTTCTGAGTCATCGCGCCTTCGCAATTGGTCGCGAATCCTCGAAGCGATCATTCCGAGGGTTGGTGATTCACCACTCCCCCGCGCTCGGCTCTTCGCAACGGATATGGTCACGCTAAGGTCAAATCGGGGGAGGTGATCTCCGAGGCCTCGGCGCAGGGACTGTCCTTGCCGGCTGGCCTGTCCGAAGCAAGCCGCTTGGTGACAGGGAAAGCCCTCCTCCACCCATCCCCGTCTTAGTGAGGGTGTGAAGCCCCAGTCCTCGCTCGTTATGCGAACGTGCTGTTGTTATTTGTCCACGCAAGGACGCTGCGCATTCGCGCGGCCTCTCCTCGTCACCTAGACCCTCCCCCGCCCTTACAATTCGAGCATTTAGGCCAATTTGGAAGAACCTCTCCTGGTGCTCCCAAAGAGCCCAATTTCACCAGACTTGAATTTCTAGAGCCGCACCAGTATAAATAAATATTCAGAAAATATCTTTGCTGTCGGTCAAATTTATTTTTATGCCTAATAACTCATGAAACAAGCATGTTAATTTTATTCGAAATATTTTTATGTCTTCTATTTTGTGATAAATAAGCACATATTCCCATTTATGAGCAAAGAACTTAAAATTATGTTATTATAACTCTTCTGAAGAGTAAAAAAGTTGCCATTACCAGATAGTGGTATTTTTGGTCACATCTTCACCATTTTCTATGCACATACAACCTGAAGTCTTAGGGCACATAATATTTCTTCTCAATTCTCTGACATCTGGCTTCATTGTACAAATACAAACACGCTTGTAGCGTACTCGGTCGAATGATTTAAGTTGGTCCTTCTCTCTACTGCCGTGGTCTTTCGGCCGTAAAAATGCTACCACCTTTTCTACTCTCAGTTAAAATCCCGTTTCTTCTAGTGACTTTTGAGACATTTTCTCTTTAATCGGATTTGTCAACGTAATGTCAAATGTGCGTATCTGGAATTTGAAGAGGTTAATACTTAAGTTTCACGAGAAATGGATTTATGAAAGTCGCTCTCGCCAACGATCCGTTAGAGGTTACTTCAATTCTACATCTTGTCGCTAAACTTCATTACCGAACCGTCGAATCCATTCGGAATCAATTTTGTCATCCCAATTTTTTTTATGCTTTACAACGTCTGCCGAATTATATTTGCATTTTAATTCATTAGATGCCTGTAGTAATAGAATGCGGTTTAATCGACGCGATCTTGAAAGGTGAGGGGCACGTGTGATGCACGCACTCCTCTCTTAAGGAGTTTATTCCCGTTAAAATATTAGGTATCTTTCCCGTGAGACCTTTTATCCTTTCCAAAGATCTAAAGCTTTCCCCTAGGGCGATGTCCTAAGGGACGGTGGGATACGTTGAAGACGATCTATTTTAGGGTTTCTTTGCTTAGTAATTCTCTCAAGGACGTTCGATCGAGGGGATCATGTTGGTAGTAAAGCCCAAGTTCATTTGCCATCCGGGTTTGTTGATTGTATTGTATTGCGACGAGTGGCTGAAATCCGCAAACGCTTTCGGCTTAGTATGG
The DNA here is from genome assembly GCA_002093875.1 of Calopteryx splendens. Classification (NCBI taxonomy): domain Eukaryota; kingdom Metazoa; phylum Arthropoda; class Insecta; order Odonata; family Calopterygidae; genus Calopteryx; species Calopteryx splendens. Next base: position 306,434 of record LYUA01000783.1, read on the forward strand.
ATCAATTGCAGAAGAATCGGGAGTTGTATACGTTCCCTCAGACACTCACAGTTAAATGCTCCATGACAATGTACGTTGGGTACACCTGGCTCACTCCTCGTGACTCAACGCACCTTCACCCACATTTTGTGGAAACTGAACGTCTTGCTTTGAGACAAAAATAATCACTTGAGTGGAAGGTCTCGCCCGACCTCTCCCCCGGTAAGTGTTCGTCTTTCGCACTCACACGGCTTAATGTGTTTCCAAAAAAGGGTCGAAAGTTTAGCTACGCTCCTTTGGCTCAAGGTTCCTGGTTTTTGCCCATCGTTCGCCAGTTTGTATTTATTTCTGAGACCTGAGAGACGAATTGTCCTTTAAAACCTAGAGCCAGCCGAGATTAATCAATGCCATATACCTATAATTATAATGTCTATTAGCCTGTATGACATCGCTTCCAGATATTAAAAGTATATAGAACGAAAAAAGGGACAAAAAGTTAAAAAAAAGTTATATGGTGGCATATTGTGCATATCCTAGTTGAATACTGAGACAAAGTTCGACTTGAGGAGGAAGGTACTTGACACAGATTTGACCAGACGACGATACTACTCTGCGACTTGATCTGGGTGTAAGTAGAAAGTAAAGGCATAAGTAAAGGGGACAAAAATTACATTTCACAATAAATTCAAAGACGTAATGATAGTTATAAGGAATAAGTGATGTGCGTGAAAAATTTTCACACATTGCGAAATACGAAATTAACTCAGCACACAAAAAATAATTACCACCTCACGGGCCTTTTAAAGTATTTTATTAGATAAAAAATTAACACATTTGTCTTTCGTGAGCCATCTTTTCGGATGCCGTTTCCAAGTTTTGTTTTATCTTGAAGACTTTTTCTCTTGCCTGACCTTATTCCTGTCATTAGAAATCGGCTTTTTTCCGTCAGCCTTCCGTTCTCCCTCTTGCCCAATGTTGATCGTCTTCTTTTAGCGCTACATCTATCCGCCTTATATTTGGCCTGGTAAGCTTATGCTCAGTACACATTTAGCTCTTCACGGCACGCTACTCGACAAAATCAACGCAATCTACTTTCGTCAGCATTCTCCCTTTTTGGTGCGATTCTTTCGTTCTCTTCTGATGTTTTGATTTCTAATGGAATCGTTCACTGTAACGCGAAATTTAAATTTTATTCGTGAATTCAGTAGATAGATCCAAAATAATTATTTTTAGCGTAGACATTTTTTCCTGCAGCCTTCTTTCAACTCGGAAATGAAGAACCCCAAAGTTACCCCCCCACTCTGTTAGTAATGTCAACGTCATCTGAGAGTCGGGAAAGGATCGACCAACGTCGTTGGCTGGGAACAGCAAGATAGTGCGTCAGCACCGTGGACATTGGATGGAAGCGACTTGTAACGTAACGACTACAAGCCTGCCCCTTTCAGCGAAAGGGTTTTGCGTTTTGATGTTTAGCCACCTATAACTCGAAAACTAGACCACAGATTGAAGAACGGAAAAATACAGGCATTTTTGTACTTCAAACCCTATCAAATAACGCAATGAAAAAAGTTACCGACGAGCCCATTATATCACTTCTCGTGATACCACACGTCCATCGAAGGATTTTCATTTTGTTCGCTTGCGAGATCCGAGCGTGCTATTTTTGGTGGTCCAACGCTCTGAACCGTATGATAGGACTGGTCTTATGACACTCTTTTAGAGTGTGCTTTTTAATTAATTACCCATACTTCACTCACTAGTCATTCCCGTGATATGTTTCCATTTCATTCATACTCCATTCGCCATCGCATTCACGTCATTGTTTATTTATCCGTCGCTTGGTGCCCGTGAGCCGAGGTGAGTTTGTTTTACCCTAGAGACCCTTTGAACTGGAAGACTTCATATAATTAATATAAATTATAGCAAAGAGCATTTCATTTAGAAATGTGTGCCACTGAAAAGGTGTTTTATACGAGTTTACTATGATGACTATGCGTTTCTTTCCATTTATAGATTAAAATAGGAAATATTTCATGATCATACGAAAGCTTAATATTCTGACAAAATCCATAAGAGTATGCATCCTGAACGTGAATGATCTATTTCCAAAAGTATCAGCTTTTATAAATACTGCGAATAATGGTCTGGGCGCTTATTAGGATGTAGAATAATTATAGATCACTGAAGATCTTTAAGAAAAATACTTTGAAACTTTCAACCGTTTGAAAAGTGCATGTTCAGGACAGCATGGGCCAATTCAGCTGTGGAAAACTTCAGCATGCATACTTCCTGCGGTTAATCATTGTCCTAATAGAAACAATCGCCCACCCAAAACACTTCGATAGACTTGATTGCAATGTGTGCATCGCTTTCTTGAAAGAGGCTGCTTCAAATTTTAAAAATTCAAGATATCTCACAAAAAAAGAAATCTCTATCTTCGTTGCGCCCAAACACCATTATATGTAAACACAATGCTTGAATAGGCAGAAAACATCCCTTTGGGCCTGAAGATTCGACAGTGGAGTCTCATAAACGTCGTTGCCGTTTCAATACCTTCCACGTTTGAGTTCTCCGGAAATAAAACTTATTATGAATAGTTAGAACTCGAAAGACCGCTTTCAAAAAATGCAGTAAAAAAAATTTCATGAAAAATTATAGTTGGTCACTTCCTAATGATATTTTATGCAGAATATAAATCATTAGAAATATACAGTGAATACGTAAAAAAAATCATAATTTATATTTTCAATAACTGTAAAAATGTGCAAAGTGGTCACCTATTCACCACCTCTGTCAATAATAGTATACAAACTGGATTCACTGAAACGAAAGGTAATCCAACCTCCAATTTTATATGGTGGGGGTATAGCTCAGTGGTAGAGCATTCGACTGCAGATCGAGAGGTCATCGGTTCAAACCCGGTTGCCCCCTTAATTTTTATTTTTTCGCATCCGTTCTACTGAGATCGAGCTTCTCTCCTAAGACGCATCCGTTTATTTTATTCGATTGTCGCTCAATCAAGTACAGGCACGCAGGTTCCTGCATATTTTTTAAAAATCCCGTTATTCATTAATTTGAAGTTTGAGGTAGTTAAATCATAAATGTATTCCGTAACTTATAGGTCAGACACAGTTAATATTATGTAATCACTTTTTGCAATGTGAAAGCTCACTAGTGGCGTATGATTGCGCAGGGTGGAAGCCCATGGAGAAAAGGGTTCACTTAGTACGCCATGAAAGGGTGCACGAGTGTCTCATTCTGTTACCTCATGTTTATCCAACTGTTGCCTTTCTCCCTCTTCCAAGTGCATTCATATCGATGCCCACCAGGAGTGAAAAATCCACTATGATAGCCAAAGAAGCTAGACAAGAGAAAACATAGTTTCAACTATTTAGGTCGTAGAATCTAAGATACATCTATCATTTTTTCAGGTGCGTCAAGACAATAAAATGTATATTTGCCCGACCGCTTTTGGGCTTCATGAGCTAAAACAACCTTTAAAACTATACAGAACTCTCAGGGGTCATGACTTCCCCGTCGATTACCGTACTATTTGATTCACAAAACAACGATGTGGGATAAAATCAAAGGTATACATATTTCATATGAGTTGAAAGATCGTTGCTGTTATATTGAAAACAATTCATGCATGGAGTAACTGTTAAATCGAGAATCTGCGCGAAAGAGCTTCCCGATTACGTTTACGTAATAAATACCCGGTCAGGTTTATTTGACGGCCTTTATTCCACGGTACGTAATGTCTGTTCTTGTTCATATCCTTCCCCCTGCCTCATTAAAGTATTTCCGTATTCCCTCGCTGTGAAGAAAAAAACTCCACTCCAGCCGGCGTTAATCATCTCTGTGTGGGGAGGGAGCAGATTTATGTCTCTTTCGTGAGAAAGAAAGGGGTTTGAATTACTCTCCAAACGTGATAATCAGTTATAACGGCTAATAAGGAGATGTGAAACAACACCGACGGAAAACGCTTTTAGACCTGCGGTCGGTTTTTGCGGCGGTTGTTTGAAAGCGGATTTTTCTGGTCTGACCAATCTGATACCAATCTCGATCCTTTATTTTTTTTTGGCTTCTTCAGTGTTCCTTTTAAGAGGGCGTGATTTCTTTCCCATCGAAAACACAGGAATTAATTTCTTCTCTCCACGAAACGATCTCCCACAAACCGTTTTCAAATCTTCTGAGCAGAGTATATCGAGGTGAAATTCGTTTTGGTGTTAATTTCAGTACCTACGGAAACGAGATACGTTGAACTTTGTTTGTGAACTCGGAATAGTTTCGCAACTAAGGTAATTTCTGTTCTGCCTATGAAGTTTTAACGCGTTATATTTTATTGCAATGAAAGCATACTCGCAGTTTTTTACGGAATCCAGTATAAGTGGCATGATCGTTTAACGGCTTATCTTATTCTCGTTGAACACCAAAACTCTGTATTATTCTAAATTTTCGTGTACACATGTGACAAAGTATTCGACAGAAAATCGTGACTTTCTTATTAGGTGACTTGTTATTACTTCAATCCCGATGACATCCTCTTTTTTTAAGTTCAGAGCTTAGAAGAGCAGCACTATTTTTGCGGCAATTTTTTTCTATTCAACGATTTATGAATGGATACCATTGAATTTAAAGCACTTTTACCCTCTCTTCAATTTATAATAATTATCACTTTGTGCTTGTGAAGTCCAGGGAAAAAGATAGACTTTGCATATAAGCGTCAGGCTATTCTGGTCGAATTCAAAGATTCACCCCTGGGGTCAGTCTGGGGTATCGAAGCATGGGACGCAATGGAAGGGTTTTGCAGTCTTAAACCAAACAATATATCAAAGTGGTGATCCCCCCACCTCGACGCGAGGCACATCAGCGATTTCAGAGTTCGTTCGCAGCGCCGTCCTCTTCGGTCATTTTCCCGTATATTCCTGATGCACGCGTATGGAGGCAGCGTGCACTACAGCTTTTGCTACCCGTGGATCGGAATCCTTTTTTACGAGTAAGGTACCCTCGGCGGGGGGGGGGAGATGGAGGAGTTTTCTCTTTTTTTTACATTCTTCCTCGTATAAATTTGCAAGGGCAAATATGACGTTTATACCGTTCGGATTCACAAAACCGCTCGCTTCTCTCCCCGTGACACCTCCGCCGCCGCTGTGAATTGATATTCCCGAGGTCGTCCCTGCCCTCCCGAGACGCAGCGGGCATTTCGCCAGGGGCCGAGGATGCCACCCGTGAGGATGACATCACCCCCGCGGAGGGCGCGGGAGAGTCGACGGTGCACGCCCGGCACTCCCTCCCCAACGCTCCCTGCCTACTCC
>LYUA01000784.1:29191-39793 GCA_002093875.1 Calopteryx splendens
CCCCCCCCCCCCCCTCCTTCCCCCCCCTTCTCCCCCTCCCGAATCCCGAACAAGAGCTCCGTCCCGACACTCGGAAATCCATCGGGTGGCGTGGAATAGGTGCGCAGAAATTGCCGACCCCCCAGCTAAACCAATTTCCTCGACGCCGCCACGAGATGGAGCGATTATCGCCGAGGTATCTCTTTACTGGGCTCATTGTCGTTGGAGTGGCAACCATCGTCGTGCCCTTCCCTTTCGAAGCACACTGCTCGGACATCGATCCTGATGGGAATGAGTGCGGTAAATGACTATACCACCGAGATCGGTGGTATTTCATTGGCCGCCTAGTCTCCCTAGGAGTGCCCTGGAAATCAACATTTTTTTACCAATAGTGAATTCTGTTGTAGTCCAAGGTCGGTTGCTAAAATTTTTTTTTCTCTCCTCCCGGTCAATGTGAACTTCTAGGAGACTGTTCAATTGTTTCACTCTTTCCTCAATTTCCCCAGTCGTTCTCCATTTTAAGTTACAAATAATGTTTTTTTTTAATGTTTTTCGGATACCCTTGGGGGCTCTGAATCACACGTGATATAAACGGGCTGAATTATAAGCCGGTTTCCCCGTGATATAAAATTCCAATTTCCACTTATTTATTTTGTCTGATGGGTTGATGCCTACGTTCGGAGCATTAAAAAAGTTATTGTTTTTTAATTGGACAATTAAGTCACATCACATTAAGTAATTACATCTGGTTTTATTTGTCACTGTTATCTTGAACACCGAATATCATTGGATTGCGGATCACGGATTAAGATAAGAAGTATTAACTCAATATATTTTCTTCTATTGCCTCTTTCCATAAGATAAAGAGTTTTTCTAAACCATTATGTTTTCACAATTCGTTAATTCATGTCGTTAATCTATATTTCTAACCTATAGTACTGATTTAGTATTTCGGGGAGGTGCAGGGTAATTTTCAAGATGAAATGTCCGTTAAAAGTTTTTGGGAACTCGGCATTGAGGGCATCATTTTCCTGTATGCGGATCCTCCAGCCAATCATAAACATTTTGAATGAAAAAGCTTAATTTTTCCACCGTATAGTGTTTCCCAATTTTTCTGCTCAAATTAGTTTCCTGAACCAATCCACTAGTCTTTCTGCTGCACTTTATGAATGTCCATATGCTTTCATTTTCGGGTTAGAACCTTTCGAGCTTGTCACTAACATCTTCACTGGCATCGTGGTGACGTCGTTTTCGTCAATGAGCATAGTTCTTTCCGCACCGCATCAGGTCATTTGACAGCTATTACCTCCAAGTCCCCATTAGTTTAATGCCCACATATTGCAGTGACGCAATTAAATGCGATGGCCCTCGTCATCAATCCCCCAGGTTCATGCTAATCAAGGACGGTGGCCTCGAAGATGAGTCACAGCCTGAGGGTGTCGAGAACGGCGAATCCTTTTTCAACGATGGCTTTGACAAGCGTGGGCGGGGCATTTAATGTTGCTTGAGATACACTAACTACCGAGCGCTCCGATATGCGCCGCTCGGGGTCGCGCTCCCCGCCCGCATGCACCTTACGGTCCATTCTTCTAGGAGGTAGAGGTTCCGAGAGCGAAAGCCCTCGGACCCCTCCGCCCCTTTCCTCCTCTTCTCCCCCCCCCTCCCCTCCCATTTGCACGGACGGCGGAACTCGCGCGATCTCAAGTTTTAACACGGTGCGTCGAAGGTGGCGCCTCCAGGTCGGAGGCGTCGGGACTTTGGAATTTTTGGATACAGGTCACGATCGGATTGTTACGTCTTCCCCGTCGAGACGCCGTCACGTGTCTCAACCATCTTCGATCGGTCCCCCCCCCCCCTCTCCCCCCCCCCCCCCCCCNCCCTTTTTCTTCGCTGGAGAACAGTAGAGGGACTCTCTCCGGTCTTATTCATCTTATTTTCCGACCCCTGTTTCCCGAGGACGTTGCCAAAAATTGTTACCTCCGAAGGTTCTGGGAACCTTTTATGCAGTTCCTATCAGTATTTTCTTTGGTTGGAGCTCGGCCAAGTGTCGAGAGTCGGCCATGTGTCAAGGATCCGCGGAATATCTGCGTTTGTATGTGTGAACCTTTTTCCAGTGTTTCGCGGATGGGAAATGATGGTAATTTTAGGGAGAATGATAGAAAGTTGACGACATGTTTGACGACATCGATTTGAAGTAATTTTTCTGGCTTAATTTGCATCATCTCTGGGAGAACCTTCGTATTCCTCCATGCGGGAGGCCATGGGAAGAGACGGAAGCAGACAAAAGCGATGCTGATGACCCTCAATCGGAAGGGACGGCATATTAAAATGGATATTTAAAACTATGAACTGTGGATTAGGAAAAGATAATTTAAGCGGATATTTTTCAAACCTCTGCAAAACCTTTGTTCTTACTTCGTTTCATATAATTAGAAAAATCTACTTCTTATAGAATTGTTCTCTCAACTTTAGTGAATCCGATGGTTTCAAGCACAACTATGTGGAAGTTCATGAAATGAGGAACACTATTTATTCTTCCAGTGAAATGTTAATAAGGTGCGACTAGTTTCGACGCAAAGACGTCACCTGTGGTACTTGAAGAGTTTCATGCATAGTTTGATGTTGGTAAATTAACTTTTTGGACTTTTTGGAAGGAATATTTGGACTTCTTTTCCTTTTAAAATAAATATTCGATTAAAGGATTCGTCGGGCATAACACCCATACCTTGGAAACCGTGAAGTTCGTTAAATGTTTACCTACTATTTAATTTTTCCATAACAATTTGAAAAACTCTAATAAAGCCACTCATGTGAATACTGAATAAGACTTTGATGCCCAACTATCTAAGTGATAAGTCATGCAGTACCAAATATTAGCAGTGCTGTAATAAGTAACGGTGCTTAACTAAACATCGCTCACGTGATTCCGTAACAGGAACCGGTTGATTGTCAATCAACTCGAAATTTGTGCTCTTTAACCCCTGGACAACTTGCTCTAATAAATGCGTCTATTTAAAGGAAATAATAATATCTTAATGAGGCAGCTCAAAAATTAACTGAGACGCCTCTTAATGCCATAATACGTAAATCCCCAGAATCCACGACTATCTCACATTCCGTGCATATCTTGTAATGTTTTGCGGATCCTTGGTGTACATGAAATATATTCTACACCAATATGAGAATTTTTTAAACGCATTTCAAACTTATTTGTGTCGAGTCTCGTTTTTTTTGTCTCTCGGTGTCTTTTTATGTTCGTCATATTCAGAGAAAAATGTTAAGCGCTTACGTCGGAAAAAATGGGACAGAATATTTTCTAAAATGCATATAGGTGCTGCTAACGCAGAGATTAGATGCATATCATGATTATCACTTCCCGGTTGCACGAAAAAATGCGTAACAATAGACCGAGCAACGGCCGGAAATTCCGCTAGTACGCTAAGTTGTGCGAAAACCATTTCAGTCGATGATATGACAAGTGATGAAGCAGGAGAAAAGAAATAAGGATGGTGTGTGGAGGAAGCAAATTAATTGCACCGCATAATCCGTAGGCGTATGGAAATTGGCACGAATAATGTATTGGATCATTAATTCCTCCGGGTCGACGTTTGAGCAAAGTTTACCTATTTCATGCCTCGCGTGATTGTCTTGGTGCATGCATGATGAACGATGACACGATTGCTTCTGTAATTCATTTTGTGCATGGCCTTTTCGTGCCCTTGCATTCGAGAGCGATTGATTCTTTTTGGCCTCTCCGCGTGGGATTTTTTTGTTGAGCGGGAAAAACTGTGGTTGCCGGTTACTCCTTTTTCTTTCCCCTTCTTGCGCCGCGGAAGACGCTCGCGATGCGGTTGTATTCGGAGCGCCTCTGACGTCCGTCGCATGCTCGCGTGAATGCGAGAGCACCCCTGCAATACGCCCATCCGGTGCCACTGCGGATATTTCGAAGGGTTAATCTTTCACGAAAGGCCCAGCAATTATCATTTTGCTGGCATATTTCGTTTAGCGCCGTTGTCTCATCTTCCCGTATAATTGTACCCGTCCGGGATGGTTCATGCTCCACAGTAGAAAATCAGGTTAATTTATTACCTACATAACAAATTTTAGAGCTTTTTTCCCTCCGAATGTAATGCTTTTTAAAACTGTCCGGATGATTAATATATAGTATTATTTTTATCCAATGGATATTCTTCCTGATCTCAGTAAATATTTAATGGTAATTGAAATCTATTTCAGTACTAATATGCGATGATGTTCAACCCTGATGGTTGAACTAATCAGAAGACCACTAACTACTTGAGAAGGTTATTCAGAGCCCGCCTTAAGGAAACATGGTTCATCACAGGGTTGTGAGAAAATGTAATGATAGGGAAAAAGAGAAGTGTCTTTTCGCACTAGTAGTGCCTCAGTTTGAATGTGTGGCTAGTAGGTACCTATTTGGAATCCACAGGGTCAGTTGAGGGATCGGGCGAAGTTGAAAGAAAGCCAAAAAAATTAGATTAATAATAGACATCAATATGAAATAATAGATTAGTTTTAAATAAAGTTAACATTAGATTATTTATACATTAGATTAGGTTAGATTTGTGAAAAATTGCAACGAAAAGGAAATTACAGTTACTAAAGAAACCTTACAGGTATTCACGAAGGGAGCTGGCGAGACTACAACTTTTAGAAAGGCTCAGGACTCTTTAGATTTTACTAGTGACACTGAGAGCGAGGCTTTATGTATCTGCAGATCACTTTACCTGAAGAAAATAATGGAAATAGAATCTAGCACGGAGAGATTTAATTACCCACATCTAGCTCGCATTTCACCATTAAAGCAAGACGAATGGTGATTACTCCATTGAATATATTTAAAGAACCTAATTGCAGGCTGAGAAATACAAACAAATCACAATCGCCCGAATTTACGTAATAAGGGCTGATGTCCTAACGCCCCATGCCACACTCCCCCGTGGTGGATTGCAGTGTAGAGCGTAGATGTAGTTTATTGTAATTCATGCCTCTCAAATATTGGTATCTGCCTCATTCAAGTACCGTATATTAATTTTATTTCCGTAACTGAATGCCTCTTTTTTAGTTCCTACCCTGCAAAAATTATCCTCGTGATTTTAATTTATGATTAGTTGAATTTTTATTTAATAAAATATTTATAATTATTTTACTCGTAATTTTACCTGTGCTTATTTTTCAAATGTGTCATGAATAGAAATGCCTTGAAAATTGGCTAATATTCTTATGGTTTTGCGTTCGGTTATTTTCATAAATTTGGCTTAAACGTATTTGGGTTTTTTCGTTCTTCAGTATGCAATTTTGTGCTCAACGCATGTAGACTTCTTTGCCAATCCCGTGCTGACAAGAAAAATCCTTCAAAGCTGTCGCCCAGAATCCTAATTTAAAATTCAAATTAATGATTTTGGTGAGGTGACAGGATTGTCTTGATCCCGAGTCGTGTCGACGTGGAATATTTAATGGTTCCAGTTCCGTAGGGTTTCATTTCTAAGACCTCATTTCAACTGCATTTTCGAGACATTTGAGCAACTCGGACGAAGACTCTGGTGACAATTAGGTACTCCCATGCAAGGAATGAGATCTGTGAGTTATTTAATCGGACTTGCGTGTTGAAACTCTTGAGGTGCTCTCGTACGCATGGGTGTGTCTGAAGTCCGTGTAGGCCAACTCGTGTATAAAACCCGATTCGGTGGGGAGAGCGAATTCTCGTGTAGCATGCGTTACTCGCGTGCTGATGTATTCCTCCGCTATCTCTCGAAATCGGCCAGCTGACGTATTAACTGGCTCCGACTTAATTCAGACTGGTGCAATGGAGTGGTCTGTTTTCTTTTTCAACCCCATGTAGCCGCTTCCTGGATCGAACCTTTTGCGAAGCAATTTATGTCAAAACGAATCTTTATACGAACCGCAATTGTGCATTCCCCGAGGAAGTAATGAATACTCTTGGTTGGGAATCGCCTGAGAACGGCCGATAATACTAGGGCGGGTATTAACGAATCAATCCCGGACTTTCCTTTCTTGGTGTAGAAAAAATCAAGCCAGCTGTGCGGTGGAAAAATTCGAAATTGTAGTAGAGATTAAATGCAATGGTGGAAGAATTCCCCGGAGCACGTTATTCGCGACGAATTGATACCGGGAACTGATGTTAAAAGTTAAGGTTTAAATGATAATTTTGATTCTTTTCTCGTTAGCTATGGTGTCTAGTTTCGCCTCTCGTTAGCATATTTAGCCCTTGAAGTATCAGATGAAACATAAGTGTATCGTTTTATATGCTATAATCTTTTTCCTTTACCTGGACAGCTACTAACGCTACTAAAGAGGCGGAGAAGGGAAGAACATAGAAGCCGTTAATTAGAATGGAAACTGTATTGAAAAAAATATTTTCCGTTCTTTTACTCAACTTAGGCAGCGTGAATAAGCAATACAACTATACGGAATCTAAAAGAAATTGTGACCCAATTAAAGCAGTACCAAAGGATAAAAATAAGATTTAATAATATTTAATCTTATCGGTAAATTTTCAATTCATCAGGGAATCAGTCAACCAACAGTATAAAACACGTTAAGAGACATACAATGGTTGGCCTCTGACTTAAAATGATAAAATACAAACTAGAGTGATCGACGCAATTGAATTTCGAGTGGCTTTGAAGTTCTCCCGAGGACTCATAATTTCCTTTCACGGGTTACCTTTAAAAAGGAGTTGAACAGTACTTGTCGAGCCTCTATTATAAATGAGCACGTGCCCACTGCGTTTCAATTTCTCTGTAAGTCTTTCCTTCTCTCTCTCTCTCTTTCTCTCTCTCTCTCTCTCTCGATTTGGCCTTCGGGTTCCTTTACGGATCCCGTCAAATAACCCAATGCGTTCATTTTCCATTCTTGCTCTCCACTTCCTTTCTTGCTTCTCAATAGTTCTCCATTATTTCGATTCGCTTTTTCCTCCTCTCCTCCATCCAGATGGTGTTTCTTTAATTTCTCCTGGAAAACCTTGCCGTTTTGTATCAGCCTTCTAAGCGTCGTTTTATCCTGCATTATGTCCCCTGTCATACCATCTCTTCTAAGTCTTTACTTATCCCTTCGACCGACGGGCCATTCTTACGCTTGTGAAGATGATTGGAAATTCATTTGGTGAGTCTACTGTTGAACATTCTCATTATATGGTTGAAGAAACGAACCGTCCTTTTACTGATCGTATCTGACATATTTCCGCTTTCTCCGCTCTTGCAGGGGTTTGTATGTTTCCAACGGTCCCAGAATTTTTCTTTCCTTCTTCTCGATCTCTTCAATACTCCTAATTTTATTGAGAGAATTCGTTCAATAGCGTAGAGACTCTCTGACTCAATCACGGTGTTTTAGTGTCTGGTTCTATAGAAAAAATTAACACTTTAATATCGTGATTGCTTTTTATCGTGTGTCTCTATTACTGCCTGACGACCATTGGTATTTTATATTGATGGGGTAAACTTTATATTTTATTAATCATGCTTGAAAATCTACCAGCTAATTTGGAGCTATTGTTTTTAGTGCAAGTCTGGAGTCCGGGGTGGAGAAGATCTAGTTAAGACTCATTTTAGCTTACGTTTGATTCTTAAAGCTAAAGTTTAGATTGCTGAATATAGGGAGTCACGTACTGCTCACCCAATAGCATGGGGTCCCCTTGGCCTTACTCCAAGAGCAAGCCACAACAAGCGCCGGGTTACTTTCCACCCTTATACGTGATGTGCCACGTACCACGTACGTATTTCCACGTAAGTCCACGTACCTATTTATTGTATGAAAATGTCTGCGACGGCCCCTTGCTTCTTTTCAATGAACCTATCCAAGGAAAATGCATTTTTTCAAGGTTAGATTTTCATTTTTTTTTTTCAACCACATTCAATCAATTGGACGAGCGGGGATAATCACCTTAAATTTGACTCCTGTATAATAAAATTCTGATCCGGCTTGAATTTTATCACTGTTGATTGGGATGAATAGTAAAGTGATGCAGAAAAAGTTCAAAATAAAAATTATGATGGGTAACCCCCATTCACTTTCATATCTCATTAGCGAAAATAAAAATCACAGCACTTGAAATTACATTTTTTAAATATTGGTTTTGCTACCAAATCACACCAAATCGTCGGTGGCTACAAAGCTAAGGTAAAATAACCCAACACGGTTGATGGAAAGACCTTGTAGTAATCTGTTTTACTTATTGCTTTGGCGAACGCTTCAAAATTCCCCCAAAATGACATGATTAAAGGCTGGTATCCAAAACCCTTCCCCTGCCACACGCTCCCGCAACACCTCTGTCGTAGATGTGGATGAAAAGACATGGTAATCCTAAACACTTGTAGTCACGGAACCCACGATATCGTTGGAAGAACCTCGCTCACGTATTTCGTGTTTTAATAGAAGTCTGAGGCTGGATATTCATTTCCTAGACCTGCGCAGAATCAGTGTAATCAGTCAGAATATTGGTTTGTTGGGTAGAGATCGTATCTTACTAACAGTGAGATATCGAGTGAGTGAGCGAGCGAGGAAGAAGAGTGTTAATTTCTCGCGTCGAGCGAGGAGGGGGCCTGTTACTCTCCCTGTTCCATGCGGTGTCCTTGGAAGATCTGGTGCCCGGAAACAGAGCATCTGGGTGAAGCTGGGGATGCCCAGAGGAAGCAGCCAGATTGGAAAGGTGTCGAACTCTCCACCCACTGGGCCGTCCAACTGAAACTGGAATCTGTCTATCCGCAGTGGATTTAAAGTTGTGATATTTGTGGCTGGAGGGAGAGTGTATGATGGAGGCTCTGGATTCACCCGCGAGTTTCTTGGACGAGCGCTGTCGCGGTTGCCGACATTCCCCGGAATGCTCTCTCCGCCGGAAAGCATCCGTGCGTAGAAGCATAGCAAGGACCTCCCTCTCTCCCTTCCTCCCTCCGCCCACCTCTTGCGACACGACCCACCCACTCTCTCTCTCTCTGCCTCTCCCACGAAGGGTTCACTCGCAAGGTCGCCCAAGGTCACTCATTATATTGGAGACCGAGTTTTGAGGAGGGGGTCTTTGCGCTCGGAGGCGTTGTTCGTTTGTGTCACCGTCCGCCCACACCGCTTTCTCCCCCAAGTCGTCCTCCTCCATCCGGCGAGTGCACAAAAGACTTCCCCGGTTCACTCAACCCACAGCCCCCCGTGTCCACTTAAGAGGAACATCCCGGTTATTTTGTTTCTTCCTTATCGCAAGTCCACTCCGCCCGTAACAATAGCCCCTCGACTGCCCCATTCTCTCTCTCTCTCTCTCTCTTCCACTTCTCTCCCATTTGCGCCTCTGCGCTGTGTTCCACGCCACTTCCAAAGCGTGTTTAAGCCCCTCCTTCCATTACCGCCACATTCTTCGCTGTGAATCAGTCGCGGGGATCGCGCAAAAAATGTTTTGCGCCGCCCGAATTTCAACTCATTTTCCAGCGTCGATCTCTTTGCTTTCAATGATTTAGCCCTAGGATTTTAGTAAGGTAATTATTGTATTTAAAATGTTAAGGGAATAGAGCCAAATCGAATGACACGAGCGTCCTATTTTAGCCGGTTCTTGATTTATTCAAATTGTAAGTTCGCGCCATGATTATGGGCAAGGGTGAACGGTGATTTTGTAAATTTTTAATTCAAGTTCTTGAATCGGCAATGACGGGTGGGTATTTAATTTGTCTCATCATGACTAACTGTCATTGTAAGTCCGAATGCATGGGCTATCCCTATTAAAGAAATGAGGTAGATTTATTGGTATCTATTTCACGTGCCAATGACCTTTGAGATGGCTAATGAAAAACGAAATATTATTGCTTAAAGCATATGCGGCGTCATGGCAAGGGCCTTCTTGGTTGCAACTTTGCTTTGTGTTTGAATTATAATTATGATAAATGGCGATATTACGACATGGTCAATTGCAAAGAATCGTGGATGCCATTTGATTCAAGTTCATATTATCCATAGTCAGTTTTAATGCTTGAAAACAAATATCGGGCAGTTTAGGAAGTTTTCCAGTGTTTCTATGAATGCCAGTGTACGTATGAAAAAAATGCTGAGAAGGTATTGCTACCATAACATATGAAAACCGAACAGTCCAGGGAAATTATTTATAGAAAATTTATTTCGGGAAACTTCATTATGTGATCATTATTTTATGAGAGAGAAGAAGAAAAAATTTTTTTAGAGAAATTGGAAAAAAAACTGTAGAGGAGATATTTGTAAACGGTAGCTGATGCAATATAGCTAATAGTGTCGTAATCGTAGACGATGATATGGTTATAATTGTCGTATTGGCAAATTTCCACTTTCTTTTCCCTCGTGGAGTTTTTATGAGATCAATTGAAACGTTGGTCTAGGAAACCTGGGATGGTCGGGGAGACTGATGTCCTCTGACACACTCCCTTTTAGCGGCTTGAGTACATAGTAATAGAAATAAGTTTATGCAGTGGGAACATAGATAACCACTGGTCTGTACTGGTCACTGGTTCACATTGGTAATGACCATCGTTTTACAACGCTTTCCATTCTTACCCCGGGAGGCGTGACGGAGAGGGGGGGGGGCGTGCCCCCGTATTTATGACCCCGCGATGTCATTGCTCCGAATCCCTCCTC
>LYUA01000784.1:43390-57010 GCA_002093875.1 Calopteryx splendens
CTGCGGAATTCATCGTCATGTCGGGAGTAATATTTTTCCCCACATACGTGCCCACTGATAGGTACTTAACAACTGATGGCTTTGTTCTCGATTGCGTGATTTATGTCGGGGGTTGTGAGGCGTATCAAATGGAAATTAAATTGAATGTCGAAATATTGTTTTTTTTACGGAGTTTTTCAACTTTCGTCCAGAGAAAGTTATCACGTTTCCACTTAACGTTTGATTGCTTAAATATAGAAACGGTTATATGACAGCAGTTCATGAACCACCCGAATACTCACTGGTAGAATTTCACCTAATATATTATCTACATGGTATCCTGCAAGCCACGACTAGAATGTGTGGCAGGTGTTAGTCCCACACTGGGAAAAATCTACTATTCACATCACATATTATTGAAATATTGGAAGCTAAATGAGGATATATTTTATGAAAATGTTGGGAATAAGTCGTACACTACAATACCCGATGATATTTTTCATTTACCACACCTCACATGCAAGCTGCTGACCTGCTAGTGCCTATTGTTAATCATACAATTGGCGTTAGATGAATATTGAATAGAAACTAGAATACCTAGCGTTATGCATTGTTTCTTGGGCAAAGTCAATAGCAATTGTCCTGATTATTACAGCATTTTTCTCGATTAATGAAACATTATTTTTTTTGCACCGTGCATCAACTTGTTTTCCAGCAATGCGTTGAAATGCAAAATATTTGACATTATAAATTCATGTGTTGAAATTTAGATTGTTGAACGTAAAAATTAGAAAAATATGTTTGATGATAACTGCAGAGTAAATTCCAGCGTAGCCGCGCCTTTGAGCGTCGGACATAAAGATAAGACCTGCATTACAAATTTACTGGAACTTTCGCGATGTCATTCGGAGAAATGTAGGCGTATTCTAAGTGAGTTGCTTCTAAGGGGTCCCTCAATGCCATGCATCCGGTGGGGGAACTGTTGTGCCCAAGTCTTCCCCTGTTCAATGGCCTTCCGAGTTCTCAGCGCGCGCGGCTACAATTCACCCTCGGTTAGCACGAAGTGTGTGGAGAACTTCAAGCCACTAAATATTCCCGTCTCCAAATCGGAAGAAGGAAACCCTTGCTCGGTTAACTTTTTCGTCGTGCCGAATTTCACGAATTCCATTAACTTCGGGTGGCTGCGGTTTCTGTGGCGCCGTTAGGTTAGTGGAGAAGGTTTGAGGGTTTCCAATGGGAGATGAAAATTCATCGGAGTTGGGATGTTCCTCAAACTGGAGGGAAGTCAAGGGGTCCTCGTCCGAAGAATTTCTGCTGAAATGAATGCATCGAATGCCAAATCCCTATCCCTTTAATAATATGATATCTCATTAGTTGTTTACGTGACCATCATCCTCATAAATATTATTTCGTTTTTCCAGCAACAGTTGGAAATTAAAATTATCCCCGGTCATACTACCCTCAGTAGGAAGGAGGATAAGTTGAAATTTGGCTTTTGGAAAGAAAAAGAACCAGAAAAATGGTAACTTGTGCAAAAGGTTATTTTAAAGGATTGTTTATGACTCCAAATTTGTTCAATTGTAGCCTCATGAGAAAAGTATTGATTTTATTGGAGAGGTTTCTTTCACGCCTATTTCAGAAACTTGGATTTTGGAGAGAAAGTTGAAATAATGAAGTAGGCCACTCATTGGATTAAACCATCTTCGCAAATATTAGATTGTGCAGTTTATTTTAAGGTTATTTTTACCCTCGATCGCTCAAATGTTAGCTCTATGGAAAAAAAATTGAATTCAGTGCAGAGGTTTCCTTTTTTTTTATAAAAATGACTTGATAACTGATAGGAATTTTCACTATTCTTAACATAAAGATTGGCTGATAATAACTCCATACTGTCTGTTTATCATGACTGCTAAAAGAATTAGGAATGTGATTGGAACACTGTTTTTGGTTATGGGAGAATTGAGTGTGAGGTAAAATAGTAGCCAATAGAAGGATATTATTAAATTGACTTAAGGCAACTCAGTGAACGATATGGAATTTTTCATAAAAAATATGAGGAAATGAATAGGGAGGTGCATATTGATAGATTACAATTCTCTGGATTAAAAATATGTTAATGTTTAAGTGAATGGAAATTAGAAGGGGAGGATGGATGAGGATCACCAGAGAATTGAGTAATGCACTAAAGCGAGAAATCAGTAGATTACTTGAAGTTAAATTGAATGCGAAATGCATTTATAGAGAGAAATTTCACTGCGGGAAAATATTCACACAAAATGTAAGATTTTTATGAAGGAATTACAAAGGAAAAGCGATACCAGCTGTTTGATATAAAAAAATAATTCATTAGCAAAACATAGATATATTTAGGGAAGGTAGAAGGAAAAAATGGAAAACATATCCGGTAAAGCCACTTGCGTATACACGCACCAGGAGGAGAATAACACCAATACTTAAATATAAAATGTTAAACAATATTGTTCCATTACAGAAGCATTATCTGTTCTCAAAGTAGATATTGTAGTATTGTAATTTTTATGACTATTAACGCAATTAATTTCAACGTCTTCCATAGAATTTCAACTGGTATTTCACTGACGACTAATTGTTTTTGTGGATCCAAAATCGTCCGTTACAAAAATAGATTCTCCATCAAGTTTCGTCCTTCTCACTGATTTCAGCCAGGGAAATCTCAACTAATCAAAAATGAGCAAAGAAGCGGATAAAATAAATAACGTCTCACTGCTTCATTATTGGTTTTAAGATGATGTTTCTCCTGCTCGTGCAACAAATAATACCAAAAAGAAAAAATATATTGACAGGAAGAGGCTAGCAGATAGAAGCATTGATTGGAGAGCTCCGTCAGTCCAAACTTAGGGTCGTTGGTCGGTGATCATTATGTGTTCCCTGCTATTCTTGAAGTCTGGCCAACGCATTTTTTTGCGATACCCATTAGTCCAAAAGCGATTGTTTTCACAGTAGGTGACTTCTTGAGCAAACCACGTGGAGCAGGAGTAAACATATCTACTTATTCTGTAACAACTTGTTGCCCTAAATACCCATTGGTAATAGTAACTTGGGTTTATGAAGGTGCTCCGACGGCTTACATTCTACTTCATCTCATGTACAATTGATACTAATCCACTCGATGACAAAAGAACATATGCGTCCTAATCTGCTACCTTCTGATTACTGAGCGTTGGCGTTATCGGTGACGTCACCCACCCAGTCGTTGAAAGAGGACATATGGTATCCGAGTCCGACGGAAAACGGAAGTGATTATTGTGCCTGCCGGCCTTTGTGACCTTTTTCATTAACTTTAGATTGTTTTCATGCGTGAGGCGAAGCCGTAAGGGTGGAAATGAACCGAGCGAACCTCGAACGTAGGAGAAGTCATTTTAGGAGCTGACCGCAAGAAGTTGTGGGATCCTGCTTGAGGTCCTTACGCCTGAACGGATAGGGAGTGTGTGTCATTCCATATAAAGCCGAATTTGTCCCTACGAGACTTGATGTATTTCTCTGTTATTTTTAAGCCACATACACGGTCCTGATGTCCGCATGCGACAGGCAGAACGTTGCGTATAGTTCTACTGCCGCCGTGCGAACAGTAGAACTTTCGGCTGAAATATGAGATCATTTGACAAACACGCTGTTTATATCTGTGTTTCTTTTTTTATGTTGTGCCTCTGCATCTCTCTCGAATTGCATCCAACGATCGAGTGCACTTTAATTTGGGATCGGAGCACGGAAGGATAATTATCCCGCTATACCGCTAAGAGAATTTTACCATGCTCTATGTGTTTTAGTTGTTTGTAGTTATGTGTTATTAGTGAGTTTAAAATGGCCCCAAAGTGAAATACATACATCTTCTTCTCATATTTTATTTTTCCTATTACTGTTAGTCTCGTCTGTATCAATAAGTGTTAGTTATAGGTAAAGAGGCGCAGTTTGCACTGCGTGCCTCTACGTACTGCAACTCCTGTATTTCTATATGTTTTCTATACCTATACCCTGAAAGCCACAACTAGCAATTGAATAGTTAGGGAACACTGTGAGCTCATGAAAGAAGGAGTAATTTAGTATTCCACTTTCAAACTTCCTTTACCATGGGTAATTTTGTGGGAAAAAATCGGACCGGTCGAATACACACTTTTTAAGAAGAAAACTACAATAGCTCCTCCTTCCATCAGCAGGAATCAGCTCCACCACAGTTCGCTGTTATTCAACGCTATGAGCTATTAACTGAAAGTTCCTAAACAACTTTTAGACTTCATTATTTCATAACGAATTGGATAAGGGTTAACTTTTGGAAGCGTTCCATTTTTTAAATGAACAAATACAGCTTCGTATTTTTCCACACTTTAAATTTATTACCAAACATGTTTTCAGAAGGTCACTGCCATTTTCAAGGGGCACGCGATCTAATTTATTTAAAAGTGCATCTCGAAAATGACAATGATCTGTAGGAGCCATGGTTGGTTGGTTAAAGATTAGCTGTGGAAAAATACTAAGCTGTATTTGTTCATTTAAATATTTTTGTAATATTAAGTAATTCCAATGGCGTAGGTCAGTCCGCATGGCTGTGTATAGAATTAAGTATGGTGTGAAATTTTTTTCAGAATTATAGTAAGTTTAATATGGAAAAATTTTGAAGATGTTCTTTGGCGGCGGCTGCAACAACTCGCCAGTGGTTTTTAAAATACTTACGTTCTCTCGCCCAACCTGAGCATCATCGATCTCCTCTTGTTGCTCAGTTTCTATGGTCTCCTTCTTTTTTTTGCTTCATTCCTTTATACCGGAACTGTTTAGATATTTACTGTTGAGGTGGATAAAATTTTATGGAGAGCCATATAGCGCGGGATCTCGGGTCGGCCATCAGTCCGTCTCCGTATTTCCCTTCGCACACCCTCTCCGCCTCCTCCCCCCACCGCCCTCACCCCTTCCCTCCCTCCTCACCCCGCGTCTCTCGTCTCAGCCTCAACCCTTCCTCTCCTCACAACCTACCCTCCACCCCCTTTCGCACCCCTAGCGTCGCACCACTTTCCGCTCCCGTCTCTCGTTATTTTCTCCTCCTGGCAGGAAGGGCGAGGAGGAGGGAGGGAGGGGGTTAGTGAGAAATACGTAATATGGAGTGGTGTGCGCCAGGGGAAACGTAGGAAAACCTGGTCCGTGTCTTAAGCCTCAAACTCCACACGTTCCGTCCCCCACCCACTCAGTCAGTCGCCCTCAAACACCCTTCCGCGCCCTCTCTTTCTCCCGCTCTCTCGGGGAGCGAGCGACAACTGCTCCAGACTATAAAAGCGACGATTTATTTCGTCCCTCCTGGCCGCAGCGCCCTGCCTTCCCTCCCCATCTTTTTTCCCTCCCGCCCATCGTCCCTGCCCTCCCCCTTCCTGCCCTTCTTCGCCTCCTCCCTCGCACGCCTGTCCGTGTGCGTGCCCGCAAGGAACGCGTTCATCTGCGTACTGTCTCTCAGCGCGCAGCAAATGGGAGACGCCAGCTTAGAAGCCGGGTTCACGATAGACTTTTTGTCATGGCATTTAGTGACGCAAGACGAAGTCGCCTTATAAAATATGTCCCCACTGTTTACCGCGAAACTTGCCATAAATGTCATGGCGCTAGCACTTTGGCATTGATGGAAGAGGAGATTGTTTTTAATTAAACCCTCAGTGGACCTATTTGCCGGAGCTGTGGTGGAAAAACTCATAAGGAAAAGATAATAAAAAAATCTGTTGTTAATTGGAATAGGGATTCGATGGAGATAGTATCAAGTGGCATCAAGTAATATAGAGTAAAGTATATAGCTAGAGTTGGAGGGGGATTGATTTTTTTGAGGATGGGTGAGGAAACGTTTTTTATCGTCGTAAACGAAATCGGTTTAATTACTTCCGTGATGCTTTGTGTCGCGTAATGCTACAAAGAGTCAAACTCTGTTTGATGACTGGAAACTAAAGTCCGGTCAATACGGAATTCAACGTTACCGTCAGTGCCAAGAGACAATTCCCCTTCTCCCTTTCCATTCAACTCGTGACGTGAGAGAACCACTACATCAAGATTGACCCGACTAAGAATTGCAACTCTACTGGAGTCGCCGATATACTCAGGGAATTTGGCTCTTACCCTGGAATTCTACCGACTCCAGGATAGGAATCTTTTCCTCAAGTCCTAGGTCAGCATAGTTTACTTCCCACGGATCACAATCTCTGTAAATTACAATAACTTTCAGTGATAATCGTAAAATGTCATCAACACAGTACTGAAGTTATTCCAATACTTTTCCATATCCACTCGAATTATATTAACTGAATTTCAAGATTTATATAGCGGGTCTTGCAATTTCTTTTCGCAGATATGGGCATTAATATTTCCTAATTGCACTGTGCTATAATTTGGTCAAAAATATCTCATACTATGATAAAAGAAGAGAGACTTACGTCTGTCGGTCTACGCTTTTTGTTTTTTGATAGATTAATGAAAATCATTCAGAGGATATCGAATTATTTCTCCTCCGTTGGTTTTATTATTTACAATTTATTGAATAACTTTATTTTTAAAACTATAAACTCTTTTAAATCAACCCATGTCTTGCTGAAAATTACGAGTTCATATCTGAACTTTCCTATATGGTGTCAATAGTGTCTGTGATTGAACTCCGCCCTGCGTGGTATGATTTGCGGCTTGGTTTTGGTTTTCCCTTACAGATCGTGAATTTTATTTATGGTTTTTCATTTCGGAGGTTTGATGTGCAGTCTGAATTTATAACACTTTACGATTGACGAAATCAATTTACTGATAGCAGAGTATCAATTTATTTAAAGGTGTTTTTCTCGCCTTATGTTTAGGTTAGGAAGTGCTCGTAGAGACACTAGTATTTTCCAAACGTCTTCTCTATTTATTTTCCCTCAGCCAAAAGTTATCTTTTTACCTCATCTTCTTGTCGAAATATATCTTTCAAGAAAGCACACATTTTAGGATGACCTTAATTCAATCAGTGATGGGCAATTCTCACGTCCGGGATCCTGATGGGGAAAATCTTGGTTTTATCAACCAAAATTGGCATTTATAATTTTAACGGTAGGTGCTATGATAGTTGAATTTGCCTCTTTCACATTTAGGGTGAAATGGATGGTTTCGTTTTGACAGATTTAAGAAACTAATGCATTTCGAAGAAATTATACGATCATTTTTAGTTTGAGAAACAATCCTGAGGTCTCCGCAAAAAAACCCTTGTTAATTAGCGGTGTTCCTCCGAGATTCAGCTATTTTACCGTTCTGAGCCTTGCCCTTGCGTCTCACATGCACCGAAGTTTGAACGAAGGCCTTCATTGGCGTGCTTTCGTCTGGTGCAGAGGAGGTGATGCTGATCCGGGGTTCATGCGCGCACCATCTGATGCATCCCAGAAACCGTGATCGCCCTCGTGTGAACGCGTGGAATTCACTGTTTCTTCCCTTTGATCCTGTGTGGTAACTTCGCTTGGTTGGCACCTGACGTTAACAGGGAAGGTGGCCGGAATCAGAAAGAAGGCCTTATGTGATTTTCTACTCGAGAAGTAATGGCGGCAACGTATTTTATGGAGCATTTGACTCAGCCGAGGACGGGAAGGTTGAAGTCCACCACGGCGTACGAAATTGTGGACGGCTGATTAAAATGGAAGAGGAAATTCGACCGCGTCTACTTGAGGAACGAAATAGGAGCATGGAGAAGAAATGGAACGATTTCAATTTACATTTTCACTCAACCTGTCCCATCACCTGCGCCGTAGATGAGTATAGCGCGAGATTTTTAAGTTCTGATTTTTAGCAATAATTAGGGTGGGGCTCAGTGTATATTCGAGACCGGTCTAATTTTAATTTTATTAGTCGAAATATGCACCCTGTTTAAATGCTAAAGATCGAAATTTTATTATTGATTTGTTCTAATTATCAATATAATAAAAATACGTGCGTCATAAATCTGAATTTATCAAACCTAATTTCAGTCATGAATAACTATGTTGAGCACAAATTTAGACCTAATATCATGTCATTTTTAAACATTTAAACCTTCGCGTTATTCTCGCGTCTTGTAATTATTAAGTTTTTACTGTTTCATTGTTCAAATGTTTAACCCTTCCGTTATACTCGGCTAGCGTTACATTCGAGTATGTAACTGCGGGCGGGTTTTTACTGATTTTATGGTGAAATGGGATATACCTGCAGCTGTGTAGATAGATTTGAGGAATGGTCGGGGTGATAAAGAACCGAGGACTGGTATAAATCATCCCATCCCATCTTGAATCGTTAGTCATAATCAATAACGAAATTATGTATTTTTTATTTCAATTTTGTTAAATACTTACCCAATTAACTAATATTAATTGGGTGTTCAACTTCGGAAAGGCCTTAAACATTTTTTTGCGGTTATATTTATGCTTAATTTTATCTGCACCAGAATTGATATGCATTCATTTATTGGTTGAAAACAAATACATGGTATTGCATTAATTGGAAATATAATTGGTATAAGCCTTTGTCCTTTTTTAAATAATTATCTTAAATTTATCGATATTCTGACAGATCGTTTCACTTCGGATGAGTATTCTTTGCATTCACCAAGATCAAATCACCATGAGATTTTTTTACTATATGTCCAAAAGCTCAGTTTCACCTATTTGAATCCGAAATTCAATCCCTATATATTATGAATATGTTTACGAAATGGCAATTACTACATTTTGTCATAGTATATCATCTACCATAATATCATTAACCCTGTTTGTTCTTTAAATCCTATGAGGGGCATCAATAAGGAGTGACAACGAAAAAAATACTCATCTAACCTATGGATTTTCTATACTTTTTACTATTTTTAACACATATATCCCAAATTTATTTACCGTGAACGATCTAATTTTAAGTTTTTGTCAGGTGGATCCCTAAATTAGGCATTGAATACATAAGATTATTCGCACGGTATTATGAAGAATATCTGATGCCATACGGATGTTTTCGTTTTCGTAATACATAGCGAATGAATGGACTTCCTTCTTTAGTCAGAAAGTGGAAAGATCATTCCTGTCCACACTTATAACACGTGTATTTTCAAGCCAGACTAAAACCGGTGGAGGGAGGGCAAGGAGATGGAATATGTGAAAACTTAGATTTCTCACGCTGCCATATGGAGTTGGCGTCGTATGACCTAGACCGGGGTTCGAAGCGGGACTTCCCTTATGCCGCTCCTGTCTGCCTCGCCAACGATAATACCCATTGCTTGGACTGCCCTTTGTTCAAAAGGGGCTGGCGGGGATCGACCCCAGGACGCTTCGTTTCACTACTTTACCCCGGGAAGAGGAAGTTCTATAGCTCCTTTATTTTCATCCCATTATTTCATAAAGAACTCGGGACGCGTGCGTCATGCTCTTGAACGGGTCGCGAGTTCGAGTTTCATCTCCATTGTGATCATTATTATTATTTTTTCCTCCCTTCGCGATATTCCTCTTATCTACTCACTGAGATGAATGCAGTATATCTCCTTCCTCTAGGCTTGTCGAAAGCTTGCTGGAAGTGGTAAGCCAGGAGGAAAATCCATTTTGTTATTTCATTATCATCACTATCGATATTAATTCATTCCAGTGTTCGTTTGACGCAGTTATCCGCTCGGTTATCATGTCTGCTTTCCACTTTGCCTCTTAATATTTCTTGATTTTCACGTTTTCCATTATCTGTTTTATGCGTCGCATCCTGGGTCATAACCATTCTGCTCATACTCATCCTGGGTCATAACCTGCTCCTCTGCAGGTTGTATCCACTCCACATCTGTGTATAGTACTATGAGTTCACACTTTTGAGCGACTTTTTTCTCCATTTACCTTGTAGAAATTCGTCGTCAGTTTGTATTAGATTGGTCGTCGTCGTTTGCGCAACGCATAATGTACGTGTTTGTATAGGTTATATATATTTTCTGACATCGCACTTATAGCAGATAATCGAGAGGACATACAGGCATCAATGGACACAAGGAATCTTAAATCACTCATCATCACTCAATACATTTTTCACTATACTATTGATGATATTAAGGTTTTTTTAAGTTACGTGGCATTCCTTTGGTTGTTATCTTAAGGAAAAAACGTCAATTGATTTTTTTTCAATGGTCACCTAGGTTGCGGGACAATGACGTGCCATCGGTGGCATTAGTGCCACACCAATTCCATGTACAGATTAAAAATCATTTTTCGAGGGAATCCACAAAGCGTTGATAAATTTTTCGGATTCGAATTTCATCGAATTCGGATTGCCAACACGAGTTTTCAAAGGTGTTACTGTTCGAGGTGCTTTCCAGGTGGGTGCCGATAGACAATGGGAACACTTCCTCGAGCGGGGTTGCCGGGGTTTTCCCCCCTAATGAGCACCACCTATCTGGCTCACTTAAGGAAACGAAGCGGCTACCCCTTCCCAATTGTTCCTTTTTCGCTGCCGAACGTTGGATTTTATTTATACTAGTACCTATGCCTCTTCTTAATCTTTATCTAGAAAGTTCTTTTGGGGAGAGTCTCTCATGACTGCCCCTCGTCCCAATTAACGAGGCAAATGCGCGTTTTCTTTTTCGCTTCCGCGCAAACTATAATTTTCACACTCTTGTGAATGATTAATTAGTGAATGGAGTCGGCGACGTTGCCCTACCGAATTTCTCTTTCTCGCCAGATATCGTGGTCGTTGTCGCGTGTGATGATTTGAGTGCCGCACCATTTAGCTCCATGATTAATCTGCGTTAGAAAGCTTGAGCTGCAGATTGTGGAGAGCAGCGATTATGAATTAATGGCCGTGGCACGCACTCATAAAGCGACGGCGGAGGTCATTAAAGCGGAGACGGTTCACGGGAAGCAGGGAAGGTTGGAGGAGGGTGGGGGAGGGGGGGGGGGCCCTTCACGTTGTCCGTTCCTTATCGTTCATGGCTCGACGGCGGCATTCGCCGTTTTGCAAAAAAATCTTCAGTGCTCTCCAGTATGTGACGTGGTTGAATTCAAGGCTGCACGCAGGCTGTTAATTTGGAAAGATGGCCAACACTCTTGTGTTCTCAACCCTTAAATCATCATTCCCGTTGCTTAAATTACCTTGAAATTTAATTGAACGTTAAAGCGGAACCGACAAGTTCCTTTTGTGTAGCTTTCACTGTTAGAATCATTTAAACTATCGCTTCGGAGGCCAGTGGGAGAGGGTATTTGTCAAGTTACACAGGCTGATGGGAAGCTCAGCCAATAGTTGTCATGTGTTCGAGAATTTCGAGATTCACGCTATCCTCGTGAGGCAGTTGTTTATGGAGAATAATCGTAATGGCTTACATTTCCTCGTTGGAAAGATGAAGAAACTCATCTCCCATGTCTTCAAGGTCTTCAGGCTCCAGAAACAAGGTCAGGAAAATTAGTAAAATTACCTTGAACGTGTTTAAAAAAAGTTTATGCCTTGAAAATAGAAGCAAAATTCAATGCAATTTATAATATGAATTCGATATGCTGTTAAAAGTGCTATTTATTATAATTCCAAGTTTACACTCTGTTCGGTTACCTTTATGAAATGGTTGACATTAAGGACTTCAGTAATAGTAGAACGTGCACTATCTTTTATCAATTAGGTGTCAGAATCACTGCAAGTTTCAGTTTGGCTATACGCTGTTTAAGGATCCATTATCGTGATTTGGTAAAGGGTATTCATGGGAAAATAGCTGTAATAGAAAATGTGCATTAAAACGCTAGACTGTAAAAAGATTTATAGTGATTAAAAAATACTTTGGGCCAAGTAAAGACAAATAATAGAGGAAATTGGAAGCAATATCATTAATGGTGAATGCATTCGACTTCGAAAAATTCCATCGCAATGGCTAAGGTAGAAAACTAAGAATATTCAAATTACTCAAAAAATACAGTTCTTGGCTTGGTTCTTGGCTTAACACTCACGGAATTTGAACATATTTTGTACATTAAGATATTAAAGCTGTTTCCCTGTATTCACCCATATACCTACAGATGAAGGCCAAAGACAAAACCTTACATTTTTAATAAAAAACGAATGTTAATGTTTTTAATTTAGCAAGAATCGGAAGGCGAAATCGTATAATTCTAGTTATCCATTAACATCGAAATAATTAATGATTTCGCTTATTATATGAGTTTTCGCTTACTGAATAGTTTATGACAATTATTAATTAAAAAGAAAAGCAAAAAAGAACAACATTTATGGTGATAGGCTACGATTTGTGGAATTTCAACTTGATTAACAACTGGATATATATTTTACAAAGGACGCTTTATTTAGTTCAGCATAGAATCGCGCCATCATTAAACCTAATTATTCGTAATATGTTGAAGTAATTCTGCGGAAAATTAAAAATAAAATAGCTGCTATTCATTTAAAAAAATAACTATCAGTTTGTACATTAGTCTGAAGGCGATGGTATGGTATTCATCGCCTGTTCACCTACGCCCCAATAATTCAGTGCTGCTATCAATGGGAATCGGGAAAATGGAAAGGGAATTGGATGACTGTGGAGGGAATGAGCTAGCTTCCATCTCTGTTGCCATTTCTGATAGAGAGTTAATTATTGCGTCACAAGAGGCTTCCATCCATTCGCCACCGTGCTTACGATCTATCTCGCTGTGACATTCGCCCAGCCGGCACCTATGACGTAGTATCCACAATGGAGTTGGCGACGACGATTTTTGGATGTTTTCATTTTCGTTTGACAATTTAACGGATGACCGCGGAATAAAATGTGTTTGGTAAAGATATATTTCTCTTTTTGTTGTGTCTATTGAATTCGTGAGTGAAATTATGATTTCGCATCAGAGTGAACGTGACCGTAATGGTCCAGCGTAAAATAGAGGATCTTGAAATCTCTGTCTGCAACCGTGATGCTAATGAGACGTTCATAACTCCGTCCCCATCGCTTCATACTCCATTCGTTTGTGTATGTTCACTCTTTCTCAGAATTGTCTCCTTCTCCCTGTTTGGTGCATACCTACCGGAGAGGATACTATGTTTCTTACTTATACTTCTCCATACTATGTTTCGCTGTGGCTTCACGAGTGTTTCTTTTGTTCCGCAGGCAACCTCGTCTCATGAATCTCTTTCAATGAAAGCGAGCACTCGTCTCCTGTGATAGGCCGCTCCGGTCAATCCTCGTTCACCCTGCTCAGTCTTCGTCCTCAAAAGCGGAACACCTGGGAAGTTTTGTTGAAATAGAGCGTGTTCCTTATGTTACCTTCCCGCGCACTCTTCAATTCCGATGTCAGACATTCATAGTCTGCTTTTTTAAGTTGAACAAAATGAAATATTTTGTTTCTATCATATTCCTAATGTTTTGTTTGATAATTAATTTTTCACGTATTTAAAACAGCTTCCTCATTCCGGCAATTTCAGATTGAATCAACTTTCAAGGAAGTTTACGAATTCACGTTGAGAGAGTGATAAGAAGATTGAGGGAATTTAAAATGTTATCGAGGCATGCCTGCATTCATCAGGATTTACTTTGTTTAATGGATCAAATGATAATTATAGCTTTTGGAATTATTAACTGTCAGGGTTCATTCCTATAATGGGCTATGGTGGATTGATTGTTTTTAAGCATAGCCCAGCTACGGCGGAGTACGCGGCAATCATACAAAC
>LYUA01000784.1:151366-162940 GCA_002093875.1 Calopteryx splendens
CACGCAGAAGAATGGCATGGGCTCATCGCCCTTTTCTTTCCCCATGATCGGTCGGTGCAAAATTAATTGAAAAAATAAATATGTGTGTACGCGCGTGTGTCCGGTCGAGGCGAAAACAAGCAGCTGACGCAAATCATTCGTCAACAGAATGCTCTTTTCGGTTGATAGAATTGAATTCAAAGGAACGGAATGAATTGCATTGCAGTTGCGGCAATTTTTTGTGCACGCCATCCGAATCCAAAGTGAAGAAATTTTAATGAATAGGAAATCACTATGGATAAAAAAACGCATAGATTCTAATTGTACGCAATAAAAATTGTAGTTACTTAATATGCTGAAAGTTTCGTGAAAACGATTGCGAATTTAAGGGCTGGGCCCTCGGCGAGGTCTCCAAATATCGATATTTTCCAAGCAGGGAAATAGGTACCTCGTTGGTCAGAAAAAAACCCAAAACTTCCATAAATGTGAAATGAAAAGTGTAACTTGACTGCATCAAAAAATCCTTTTTCACGACCTGCATTTCATTGAAGATCAATAGCATGCTAATGATCTTGATCGATGAAACCTTAGGTGCTAAAAATAAATTTTATGAGGAAAAAAGTAATGTACTCATTTCATTATGCATCACTAGGAAGCAGCTCCACAAAGTTTCACCAGATGGTTTTAGCCTTCTAAAACTGTATTCAAACATATAAAAAATGATAAGTGCAGGCAAACTATTTGTAAATCGATATTTGTTTGTCGGTGCACTCATTTGCTCAGTTTTTTAAGTATTGTAATTGTCATGCAAAAGTCCTTAAAAGTAAACCAAATTACTTCTGTCTTTTTGCATGCAGTAATATGCAGGCATGTACTTTGAATAATGTAAATCTAACTGTAGATAAATTGTATGGGTCATAAGTTTCGGGCACTTGTAAGATTTACCTCATTCCCCAAATGCTGAAATATTGATCAAAATATTGAATTAATTAACATAACTCATGTAACTTCGAGAACTAATTAAAATCTATGGCCATTTATTCAGCCGAATTACTGAGCGCCTGCTTAAACCTTGGAAACACGATCGGCTTACAAAAAAAATTTAAATGTAGCCTGACAATATTAATGGTGCCCGCAGATTTTTTTAAACATAAAATTTGGAAAGCTTTCATCAATTATTCCATATCCCTTTTAATTCATTTTCGTTTGCTCTAAATTTTTGCCTCGAGTTGCTTCCATCTGATAATATGATGTAGGCTTGGTAAAATAATGTTTTTGCCATCCATAAGCCGTCACTCTTACACCGTTTGCATTTTCATGAGTCATGGCAGAGATAAAGGATGTTTCAACACCTCGTGGAAACACGGCCTCTGTTGGTGAATGGGTTCGCATAAAAGCTACGTTCGACCTATTTGTATCAACAACAGGGTCACGAGATGCTGTAAAGGAAAGAAACATTCTGGGGGTGGTGGGAATTTGTTCATGTACTTGGGGACGAATTAATTCGATAGAGATCAAATTAACGATAAGTGAAACAAATCGAAGAGTGGTGAAAATCAGTCCGAATAAAACATTTGTTCGGTCCCTTCATGAATAATGGATTGTGAATTCCAAAATGCACACTGGTTTGCTTCCAAGCGGATGTTTGCGCCCCGGAGACACTTGTTCGAGTCGGGTGATGGCTTCACCGTGAACCCGGTTTTATTCGGTTGATCGCATTCGTTGAGGTCACCGCATGTGATATGAATTACGATTGAGCACGAAAACCGTATATTAGCATTGCTTAAATAGAGGGTGGCATTATTATTCGATGAGGCAATTATCATTCAGCTGAGGGCTACACTCTTAATTGAAATGGTTTGTCATATCTCCGCTCCGCTATCAAAGATGCAGAGTGACGAGAGATGATGACATCGTGCAAATTTTACCGGCCTGTCACTCCGATGGCATACGAACACGAATCAAAATAATAATGCTCTTTCGAGAATAGTACTTTTTACTCGTGGGTGAACTTTAAGCCATCGCCTGCTTTCACTGGACCGTACTGGTTTGCTAGTTAGTCTACGAATCAGTAGTTGTGGATAATGAGCGGCAGTATTCGTCTAAAACTGGTGAAATTCCCTAAAAAAACAACAAAATCATGAGATGGTGCTTTGCCTTGGCGAATGCCAAGCCATGAGCCGAAATTGAAATGTCGCCTGCCAAAATTAATGGTTCCCGCAGATTTTTCATTCAGCTATGCAATATGCTGCAAGCAATCAAGACGAGGGGGTATCAGCACTCTTCTTCTCATGATTGGAGGTGGAGGCCAGACGTCAGGCTATAGTAAGTACTCACTTCACTGGCGGGGAACAACGAGGTATATTGTATTCGGCATGCCGTTGGTCTTAAACCTGTATACTATATTTCAGAATAATTATTGTAGTGCCGTAGATACGATTTGAGGCATATTTTATTTAATCGAATAGTTTTTCTTACTAAAGATGTTTTCGATATGAGGAAATCTGAAATAGGACCAATGAGATCCTGCAGCTTATTCCGTAAATTTTCAATTGAATTTCCAACGCGATTCTTTCGAGAATAATTTGATCCTCGATCCCGCCGAACGCTTAACACTGTAAATGCATTCCCAAAGTATAATATAAGTCGAAACACCGGGATCGTAATGAGCTTGACTCCCGACACAAAATCTTTTAATCATGGGGCTGTAGCAGGAAGGAAGGAGTTGGAGGATTTATGACTTTTTGCAGCTCATCCGAAAGAATAATGTTTGAACACCGTTAAACAAGAATCGTTCGTGTTTTCCTAAAGACCAATTGAAAATTATCGAAGTGAAAGGAAAATCGAGGTCGAGATTCATATTCAGTTCCGCCCCACTGACGTTTGTAATAGTTCTATTTATCATCAGTCCACTAGGATTTTAAATACCACTCATTACCAAATTTTAGACTAAACTTTTGAGCCTAAAGTCGTGGAAAGGATATCTTCGTGGAAGCCAAACACAATGCTCTTCAGACAAAATCCCTGGAGTAGGTAATAACGGTGTCTCTTCATATAAGGATATTCGTTGAATAATGATAAAATACGTAGTTAATACTAGCAGTTCCAAGAAGTTCTCAATACGCGAGGTTGCAAAAAGTATGTCCTAAATAAAATTTACTTGTATCCTTTTGATAAAAGATATGCCATAAATCTCATTACTTCCATTTCGAGGCACGTTAGGCTCGATTTAGTTCCTCTTTTGGGGATAGAAGTAAACACAACTAGCTTCTTATAGCAGACGATAAGTAATGTGCTGTAGCGCATTGTTCAAGTTTAAATTAGTCGCCGTCGCCCGCCTTGAACTATGAGTCCACCGATTCACTTATCAAGATTATAGCGAAGTACAGCGTGAAGTTAAAAATGAACGCACTGGTGAACTTCAGCTGCGCACACTTTTTTAAAGTGTAGAATATTACTTGGAATGGTTGACAACAATCCATTCCAGCTCTCGCGTAAAGACTCATGTTTGGGTGGCATTGACGAGTCTTGAAAAGTCTTCCATCTGGGGATCACATAGGTGGATTTGCGAGTGTAAGTAGGTATCCCTTACACATAAAAAAGCTTTAGGGCATAAAAGATCAGGCTGTCAGCATTGTTAATTCAGGATTTATTGCAATAGTTGAGGTTCACCGTAGAGATGTTAATCATAATAATCAATGATTATTATTATGTTCTCTACATGTAATTAATAACAATTATTATTATTGCTTTGATAAGATATCAGTAGCGTTGTTGACTTTTTTTGCAATAATGCGTAGTGTAGCCTTGGTAATGTCCAGAAAAAGAATGTTCTCAACGTCCATATGTATAGTGATTTCATCAATTGATGGTAACTCTTTAAAAAACGCGTTCGAAATTTGAGCTACTGTATATACGAGCCGAAGTAAGACTTCGTTCCATGAATAGAGAATCCCGTAGTTCGTAATGACTGGATAAAAGATTTCGCTTAGTGAGAAATAGGTGATAATCAACCACAAGTGTCACTATTTCATGTCAAATTTGTTGGGATAGAGCGTTTTGTGGAAGAGCCATCCGGCATATTTGCCTGGTAGGAATAATAGTACATCGAAGAATTCCATCGAGAGTCACAAATGGACAAAGCGGTGGTTGCTTTGGATTTCAGAAAGGAAGCAAAACTTTTGTTTCTTCTTCTGCAACAGTAGAAAGTAAGTGTGGGGAATTCGTACACCGTTTCTAAGTTCAAAGGCATCCACGAGAAGGGGTTGTTTCAAGTCATTCTTAGAGCATCATCGAAACTATCAGCACGTGTGATAATATCATCTCCGAGTACAAAGCATTGAGATTTCTAAACCCGAGGAAATTTTACCCCTCCGCCCCGAGCTAACTGGTGGAGGGTTGTTATAGTCTCAAAATGTGAGCTCGTGAAACCTTATGAGCAGTAGTAGTCAGATAATACGCTATTGTAAGAGCGGATGGGAGGGTGCTCAGAATAAGAACTGATAGCAGTGATAACCTTGGCAAACTTTTATTTGCCTGTGCATTTGCTGAATATCACTTGAATTAACCACAGTAAAACTTGGATGGGAGGGTGCTCAGCGTATGAACTGATAGCATTGATAACCTTGGTAAACCTTTATTATCCTGTGCATTTGCTCTCTATCCCTTGAATTAACCAAATTAAAATTTTCAACTAAAGATAAGCTTACAGATATTATTCCATGACAATGGCCCGTAGTACAGAACGTCATTCATTGAAAGGTGGGAAGTAGTATTCAAAGGCACGTGTTTTCTTTAATTTTTAAATCCCATTACGTTAACCTTATCATTTTCAGAGACATTTTGATTGAACGACGATTTGCTTAGCGGCTTGGGATAACTTCCATTTGACGTACTAACACCGTTCACTTTTCATGCTTCATTTTGGGAAGACTTTCGTGAGAAATGCCTAGTATTTAATGGCAGAACAGCAGGAGAGGCCCTAAAATAAGAAATAAAATTGGGCTTAGCACTTCCACCACAATTTCATACTCCAGTAGATGAGAGCAGGTGAATGGTACCCACGCTTCGTCTCCTCCGACGTGGTTCAGCTCCAATGAATGGTGAAGTGGAAATGCTTCGCGTCTTCTTTAATTTAGTTTCCAATGCGTTTTAAGCGGTAGAAGGAGTCGTTGAAACTGAGGATGAGGACAATTTGGTTACAATAATGATGAAGAGAAAATAAGACGTCATGATGGGAAACGAAGTTGCAGCTTAGAGATTTATGATATTAGACTGATTTCATAAGCACTGAGTTCAGATAAAACTTCTTATGACCATTCGTCAAACTCGATTTGTAAGGTCTAAACTTGTCGCCTGTCCTAAAACGGCAATCTTCAATCCACTATGATATCCGACAGTTATTATATTTCTCATCATCGATCTAAATCCTCCATTATCGCTTGGGATTAGTCGTCCTTTTGATTGGCCCAAAATTAATTCAACAATTGAGCATAAGCGTGTTAAAGTCCCTTAAGAACAAATACCGAAATGACCAACCATTTATATCCATGCACACGACCCCGGAATGAAATAAAAATAAAGTTATTAACGTATAGATTAGCGGAGGAAAGTTAAGA
Organism: Calopteryx splendens; assembly: GCA_002093875.1. Lineage (NCBI taxonomy): Eukaryota > Metazoa > Arthropoda > Insecta > Odonata > Calopterygidae > Calopteryx > Calopteryx splendens. Next base: position 156,964 of record LYUA01000784.1, read on the forward strand.
TAAAGGTAAAGCTCGAGTCTTAAGAACAATGCAACGCACTCCAAGATAACTTCAAAATCGAATGAAAAACTTGTGTGGTGTTGACCATTGACGAAGCGATGAGCATGTCGCGGGTCATCTTGTTATGTTTTTATCAGCACACACCGAATTCCGATGGGGGTTGAAAACTTACTTCCCTCGGGAGAGGTATCAGGTTTCAAGTGGAGGGGGTTGCTAGCGCACTGGTCATTTATAAGATATTCATTCGCTCATACCGTGGTTGCAATAGAAAGAATTAATGAGTGGGTGGTAATTAATTGTAGCAATATCGACATGCCACGCATAGTGCCGGAACTCCGTGATTGTTAGAAAAATATGACATTTGAAATCAGCACGGCAATAATCGAACTGTTTATCGGATCTCATGTAACTTTCGCAACTAAAGAGGGAAATGTATGCATTATGGACGTGTTTTAGCACCAAACTTCCAATTGCACCAAAAAATTTGCTGTTTTTTTTACCAAGGTTTTCTTGATCCTCGGGAAAATCAGCTGTTTTAAGCTTTGAAAGACAAAACAACTTTATTTATACCACAAACTTTATTTTTCCACAAGTTGTTCTGTCTTTCAATGATGAATCGTTTCCACAAAGTAACGGCCGATACCATCAACCTAACTATTAAGCTTGCTAGCGTGCTCGAGTGAAGAGATCTCTTTGAGGAGAGCCTGGGTTTTCGCTCACGGGGCATGTTATAGTTTAATTAATGTCGTCGAATGTGTCATGTTTATCCTGGATGGCGGAAAAACCGACCACATTTCATTTTGCGATTCCGAACAGATAGTCTGGTAGGATGGGGCGGGAGTCCCCATCCCGGAATGATATTTGGGTATTTGGTTTCATGCCTCAGAGGACATGTCCCTCTCCGACCTCTTGCAGCTCTTGTCGACCCTCCTCTCAATCCCTCCCTGGTTTCCGAGTGAGAGAATGTGTTTCTGCGTCGGGAGATAGGCGTGCGTGCGCACGGCGAACTTTATTAGACCTCTTCCCCTTCCAACTTGGCGCCCTTTAGATCCGTTCCTCTCGGAGGAGCCTCATATAGGAATCCCCTTGGGCGTGACGATACCTAGATATTGAATGGCGACGAAGAGCTTTGGAAAGCTTATATGTGTTATATTTTTGGGAATCCGCATTCCTGACGAATATTTTCACCAGAAAATAGGAGCTTGATCCCCGAAGGTGAATGCTTTGGAGGAGCGGCTCGTATAATTGTGTATGAGGGTGTGATGCTTTTAACCCGCTTACGTAAAACAACCACATTCTCTTAAGTTACTATCATAATCGTTTTTTTGTATTCGCGAATATATTATATAAGGGCTTATTTATTATATATTATGCGAATGTATTATACTTACATATAAGGGCTATAACATACACGTATTCTTGCCTCTGAAACGTGTTATTGGTTCAAAGATATGTGGCAGAAAAGAGCGATGGAGTAATTGAGGTGGTTGGTATTTTTGAACTGTTTTCAAGTATTCGTAAAACTCTCGTGAATCTATTGCCATCGAATAAAGTAATGATTCTTTCTGTTAGTTAATTCGAAGAAATTTCTTTAGTATTTATTAAGTATTAGTGCAGAATATTTCGTATGAAGCCTTGAGCATAGAACAGCATGTAAGGAAAATATTTTATCGGGTCGCTAACTTAGTTACAAATTCACAAATAGTTCTATTTAATACGACTCTTACAAGATTGTTTTTGTACGTCCCACTATATACCGGTAGTATTGAATGTAGGTAATAAATAAAACATGTACTTGGACTCAAGTTTTTGGTCATCCCCAAAATCTATCAAGTACCTAATTTTCTTTTGGTTGATTTTTGCATTTCGTGAGCTCCCAAAAATACATAATGATTCAGTAAATCTCTCCTCGTGATTGAAAATGCTATCAGCCGTGTACGGGAACAGCTCTTGAAACTTCAGCCTCGCCGCAGGTGACGTCACAAACCCCCCCCCCTCTCTCTCCACTTCCTAGGTGAAGAGGATCGCAATCTGGCGAGACTTGCCGTGTAATATAACTGGAACCAGTAAAGCATAGTGGGCTCATTTTTTTTCTCCCTTCCGTTTGCATATAAACTCCGTCTTCCCTAATCCAGGGCCCGCTTTCGGATGATAGGAATCGAATATCTTTTTCGCTCGGCTAAGAACGTCTCAGATTCTCACGCTCCGCGACTCCCATTCGCTTGATTGCATCGCCTTCGACGAGGGAAGGAATAAAAATTGGAGTTCATCAATTAGTCCCACGTCCCTTGATATAATTGACCCAAATTACTTCGATAACATTAGGAATCCTACACTTCCCCTCGGGCCAGGGTGCGGGGGGCGGAGGGATTCTTTTCGCAGGGTCTTTAAACCCGCATCCCCTCCACCTTCCTCTCTCCCCACCCTCGGGGGTTTTTTCCTTCGTCTCGTTTCTCCAGAAAATTTCGGGCGGGCTCCCCCCGTCCCGAGTGCCCTCATTCACGAGGGATTCCGAGGGACCAATTACAACCCATTTCCGGGAGCAGTCGCCACCTGCCCCTCCCCCGATCCCCGCCCCCCTCCCGCTAACACTCGAGAGGCGCAGGGCGTTTTAAGGCAGCAGCCCTCCCGACGGTTCTTCCCTTCAATTGTGTACCACCCATCATCCCTGCTCCTTTTTTCGACGTCCGATCATTCAGAGAAGATTGCTCGTCGCAGGGTCATATTGAATCAGTGGGGGGGTATTCGACCGTTTTTTTTTGCGCAGCTTAATTTTCGGAGGAGTATCGCAGGGCGATTGCCCATCGCCCCTGTTTAAACTGCCGCTCCCTCACTCGTGCAAAGTTGGAACGCAGCTTCGCAATTCAGTTGTTGCACGGGAACGGTTTCAGCAGCCGAGTCCAAAATTTCATACTCTCGCGTCGCCAGAGTAATGAAAAGGCTTCGATAGACATTTCTGAAATTTTAATGTCTCTAGGACGCGAAACTTTGTCTGCATGACCATTACCTACATTCGGATGGGAATTTTTGAAAGTTTAAGGAGTAAATTACTTAAACGTGTTATTTGGGGTATCATAAACTAACGCTAATTAACGCACCTTTATAGTTCAATATGAATTAAACACAGGTGCGTAATAAATTGTCATGTCTTAGCTTGAGAGTACGTAATTGTTATCGTAAGATATTATATCGACAGTAATAGCATCAGATATTAACGATGGTATAATAGTCTGGCTTATTAGTTTTAAACTTGCATTATTAATTGCTATTTTAAATACCTAGCAATTTAAAATTTTTTGTGTTCGACGAAGACTAGTCGTGTGATTGTCATTACATGACTAGTGTCAATGACAGTTCTTTTGGTAGTCAATTTCTTTGAAGTAACGAAGTGTTCTGGAGGAATATACTTGTATGGTTAAATATTTAACATCAAGCCTAACTAATAGGATGGCGCGTTGTTAAACAAAGAGTTAAAGCAACGTGGATGAGATGAAAAAATAAAATGAACGTAAAAATGGCAGCAATAGAAATTTCAGAAATGAAAAATAGAGCCTGGACGTCTCCCAGTCGCAGGTTTTTCATGCTGAACTCCGCTGGCTGAGAGTGTGAAAGAGCTCTCCTACCAAAAAATAAATTTTCATAACGTGAACTAAGGTAATGTAATAAATTACGTAAAAAATAAAGATTTATGAATGAGAAGACTAATTTCCCTACTTTATTAAAGATAATATGTGCATATTTTTCCGTTCACGAGAGTGGCGAAATCTGATTCCTCTATTTTCCATAAGGGCCTTCTACGTTTGAGTAACTATTAGGAACTAAATGTTATTATATCTTTTCATTATACTCCTTTTCCTAATGTACAGGACGATTTTACGTTGAATGGCCCTTGTTTTTATTCAAATTGCGTTTCCTACTTTCTCTCAAAGCCAAAAACCACGCAGGTTTGATGACGGCATGCAAAATAGGGTGCACAGGGAGGCATTTCCGCTCTCCCGGGGTCGGAGTTATGAATAGGTAAACACCCCACACGATTGTTTTGGCGAGGAAAATGCGCGAGTGCGTGGGCGTCGAGAACGGGCGTCTTACCGGTCGAGCGATTTCTCTTTCATTTTTGTTTTATTCTGCAGCAGCATAGTATCCCCATTCCTCCATTTTCTCCATCGTTGCCCACTCCCCCCGCTGCCTCCCACTTACACTTGGAAGGAGTTTAAACGAGTTAGGGAGGGAGGGAGAGAGAGACGGGGAGGGGAGGGGGGATTATCGATTGCGGGCCGGTGCATCTAGCTTTTTCCTTTACCCCCAACATCTGCGTTCAGCCTACTTTCGGGCAGAAATCAATTATTCAGGGAGATGGAGGCAAAGTCAGTCCTCTTACCTCCGCCCGACTTTGTTACGCCGCCGCTTACTTCCCCCTCCCCTCTTCTCCTTCTTCTCTCCCCCCNTTCTTCTCTCCCACCCCCCCCCCCTCAACATCCCCCTAATCTTCAGCCATTTAGGTGAACCGCCAAACCCCATTGTTCAACCACCTACATATTTCCTTGCGTTTTATATTTGAAATAGTGGCATTATTGGGAGACTTTGCGGCCTCTTTCATCGTTTACGTCATTTGGGATGGGTAATTCGATATGGTATAGTTTTTATGAGAGGCTGGAGGTTGTGGAGACATCCGACCCCGGCATGTTCCTTTTGCAAAAGGAAGGCATGCAGTCTCCGTTGTAACGGATCTTGAAAGAACGTCATGGTTCTGTAGTAGGTTGATAAATAAGGGTGAAATAGTGTGATGAATCAGTTCTTGAGGCCCGGATTTGATCTACGATTGATGCGAAGTGAAGTATCATCACTATGAAGTTTAAATAAGCGTAGTATGGGAATAAACCGATAGCTGAGTTTTTTTGTACCATTGTGGATAGATGAATTTGTAGGACCTTCGGTAAAAGGTAGAAGCTTTTAGGTACAAGGTAGGGTGGAGAAAAACCCTCATGTGGGCATTAGCCTATTCCAAACTAAATGCTCCAAGAGGCTCCATGATTTTATGCCTACTCGGCATTTGGAATACTACACTAGAACTGCTTTCCAAACGACGCCTGAATGCCGCCTAAAACGTTTCCTATGCTTGAATTAAATGGCGCCGGATCTCAATGGACTGGCCATATTGAAAATTAACTGTATTTTAAGGGTTATTCCTCGCTGCCAAAAAGATTCACGCGTTCACTTTATACCGTAATGTACTGGTGTAGAAACGGTTTCGTACCACTATTTCGCTCAACGATTTTTTCATAGGTGTGGTAGCCAAGTGGATACAGCATTCGGCTACCAACCGGAGGGCCCGGGTTCAAATCCGGGTGACGTTATGCACCGTCAGTTTCACCCAAAGCTGTGCGGCCACTCTGGTACCAGAAGCAGCAGGCGGGGCAGAGGAAGGAACTGCCCCCCCCCCCCTTACCCTGACGCGAGAATTTCTCACATCATATAGGACTTAACCACGATTCAGGCTGATTGCTGTGGTTTCATTGTCTAAGAAAAATTTTGGACCAACATTGGAATATGTAATTCCAATGCTAGGCTCGCAGTTGATACCTTAGCTAATGTGCCTTTCGAGATTCGCATTAATATGAACAATGGTCATATTGGTTGAAAGTAGTACAGCAGCCATCACAGCCCATAAGAATGGGTCGCTCTCACCCGAAGTGACTGGTATCGTGTACCAGAACATCAGTGAAAATGCTACGTGTAGTTTCAAGTAGGTGAATTCCAAATGAGTCGGCTGCTGAATGTAGTTCGAAGAACGACTCCACGGTGTTCGAATCAACGCGGTCCATTCCGGATAATAATATTCCGGAGTTACCTGAAGTTGAGGAAACCCTCAAGAGAGTTCTTTTTTTGTGATCCCTCACCCTCTTCGCTCCGCCGAATCAAAAGGAGACACAATTCCTCTCTTAATTTTATTGGCTTGGTTTGCTCTTGTCTCTCTAAG
>LYUA01000784.1:297041-309324 GCA_002093875.1 Calopteryx splendens
GGGGGGTGTGGATGGCGGCAAATGGGCAATGACACATGTGTATTTATCTTTATTTAAATCACGCATTCATCGACACAAAATAGAAAATACGTTTTTCTTCAGCAGCCAAAGCGTTTTCACTTTCACGTGACTATAAATAAAAAATGTTGCGTTTCTTTAAAAAGGAAAGTCAATATTTAATCAAGCCAATGATGATGATCTTTAATTAAGATGTTATTGATGAAGGAAACGAGTGAGAAACGTCCACTTTTTTATTTTTAGCCTTGTTAAATGAAAAGGTTTGGGCTGCTTAAGAATAAGAATATATTATACATTCCGTGCTTTTTGAATGGCGTTTTTCTTAATTTAATTAAGTATATCTTTATTTCATACTTTTTAGTCTTACTCTCTCCTCGCCCACATAGCCTCTGACAACATACCAACTTCAAATGTTAATATCCTGCGAAAATGGCTTTTCCACGCGAAATTTGAGCCTTCTTTGCCCCTCACTCAAGACTCTTAAAATACTGGGGCTTTCTGACAATTTGAAAATGGGAGGGAATCAACTGAAATTTGAACTTGACTCGCTAAGACGTTAACATGGGGATGTGGGGCTATATGAAAATCCGGGAGAGGGGAGCGTGGAGAGGAAGGGTATCGACTCAAATTCAATAGAGTTTCAAGTTGTCCGGTGGAATATATTGAAATCTGGGAAATCTGTCAAAAATCGATCTCAAAAATTGAAAATAACATAAGGAAATAAAAGCATAAAAATGAAGCACTTGTAAAACGAAATACGTTATTTTTTATTTAAAAAAACCCTGTTTTTCTTTGAGAGAGAAAGAGAAAAAAATATTTCGTGAAAATAGTCGAATTCCTAAGATTTCCAATGTCATTTTCATTTCCTCTTGAGAGCTTTGCTTGGGTTACTCAAAGCCTGCACATTTCTCCTCTGGGTCATCAATTGGGAAAAAAAGGTCTAATTTGAATTTAATCTCTGTCACGACCGTTCTTAAACGGTCCCATTCCTGTTTCTTAATGCGCCGAAAGAAGGGATTGTGTTCCGCCTTCATCGTGGTGGTCCTTTATCCTTGCTTTTCTGTGGGCATTGCCGACCGAAATGAACCCGTCTCCATTGCTTTTGCCTTTGTGCGTCAATTCCGAGACGAGAGCCTTATTCCCTCCCGCCGCGGCGGAAGCACTTCAACTCTCCCACCGCGGCGCGGGTTGCCTCCCAAAGGACCCTGCTTATCGTGAGCACCACGCACGCATCAGTTTCAGCGACGGTTTGACTTAAGCTGTTCGTGTTTGAAGAGCACAAGAAACGTCTTTTCCAAAGAGGCCACCTTAAGTTTTCCGAAGTTAGGTGTGGGCACGAGCAAATGTCTTTCTTTTGCCTGAGGTGCACCATCTCTTCTTTCATTTAATCCTTTGAAAGAGCAGTTGAGTAAAAAATATGCCTTTAGGAGACGCTTCCCCGTGCATGTCTTTAGCAAAGAAAAAAGTTCTTGGAGGGAAATAGTAACGGTGCCCGTGGCTAAATTTAGAATATTTGTAGTGCTTCATTTTTTTTAGAAATAAAGGTTTCTCTCTGGAGTAAAAATAAAATGATAAAAATATTTATTTCATTCACTTTAAATGTTTGATTGTTAAATTTTCAGGTTATAAAAACAATATTTATGGGAAACCATTATCTTTTCGAGTTGTAAGGTTTCCTGGGACAAGTAAAGTTGTGACACGCTGCTCGGAATCTGTCTTATAATACAGATTGCATTTAGTTCACATGATGAAATGGGTACATGGCAAATGAAATCGCTCATCTCCGCTGTTGCAGCCAGTGAGCGTGCTCGCTCCTATTGCAGTCCGGTCGCTTTTGGATCCACCTCTCCCTCTTTCACTGACCACTCACGTTAGCCGATTGAACCCAATGACTATTTTATGTATTTTTATCATGATCATGTAGACATATCAAAAAAATGCTTTTAAAAAAATCGTGAGGGGGACAATTTTCAAAGAGTATTTGAAATGCGTTTTGTTATTTCAACGGAAATTTGCTTTGACTCAAAGCTGCGAAACCCTGAAATTAGTTCAAATTCGATCAGCGTATCTCGAAAGGGAACACCCTCCCCCGCTAGTAGAGATGGGCTAATTATGCCCAGTTGTAATAATCGATATGAGAAAAACGCAGCACGGATTCAAACTCAAACAAAAGCTCGATTAGTATTATCGATTTCTTCAAAAATTTCAAATATTTGTTTCGATGTAACACTCCGTATAAGATAAGATACAACATATTTGTGTGGAGAAAAGTATAATATGATTCAAGTGATTAAATGACGTTTTGTAATACGGTGATTTGAACAGAACAGTCAATCACATTATGTTCGAGGCATTTTTCCTTAGGTATGAGATGTCAGATCATTTAATTTAGATAGTATTGAGAAAGTATTTAACCTAGAAGGGTTGACATAACATTTATTAAATACACTGCATGACCTATGTAGAGAGACTCCCTTCAATTGATATAGGCGTCAAAAACGTTAAATATAAAAAAAATCAAAATGCTTTAGGCTCGAGTATAAACAGGAAAGGTGCTAACCAATGCTTTCTAACAGGAAAGCATTGGTTTAAGAATTAGTGTACCTCCATGAAGTACTTATTTCTATGCCGTAATGCATGCATCTGGCGGCTTTTTTTTAGCATTTTTAATGATAATTCACCCTTTGTGTAAAACTTCATGTACGTATTGATTAATATATTTTTAAATTTCTTACTGACGAACCATGGTGAAAAAACGAACATTGAGGCTCTTACGCCATTCATGATATAGCCTGACGGTGTATGGGAGGAGGTGAATGAATTATCTAAAGAAAATTATTAGTGTAACTAAGTGACTCGGTGCGTACTTGGTGGAATATTTCCATAATAAAAGAAACACTATAGGTACTTGTAGTGAATTCCAGTGGAATTCACTACAAGTACCTATAGTGTTTCTTTTATTATTAGTGGTTATGAAAAAATAAAATAACCAATTATTAGTTTTGATATTGCACTCCAAAGGGTTTTCGGACAGAAATGATATGCTGATAATCCTCTCCTATGTCTACATAGTACCCTGCAAGTCGCCGCGAGGGCGTGAGCAGGCGGTGTCAGATCACCAGCCATTAATGAAATAAAATGCTATTGGAAATTGGCGTACTTTCACATTCGAGATGCTCAAATATGTATTTCCCACTGTTATACTCACGAATTCTGCGAAGGAAAAAAGATTCCTCTTCTATCTGCTCGGCAGTCAATCTCTCTCAACATTCCGTCGTGGTTTTGACTACCAATGGAATGTAAAGGTAACATGTTTCCTTCTCAACAGTGTTAAACTCGAATGATTTGTATCCCCCCAACAGTTTAAGACGTGCGTACAATCTTCGTGCTTCCAGTCGCTCCCATTTAAGACTGCCCAGTAACATTGTGACGCTCTCTGTTCGTTGATTACGATTCTTCACGAAACGGGCCGCTTTCCTCTGTATCCTGTTTATTTCCAACATTATTTCCTTCTTCGCGTGATCCCAAACGCTCGAGGAGTACTCAAGATGAGGTCTAACTAGCGCGAAATAACAATGCAGATCTGCAGGTGCTACTAACTTGTTTACTCCATGTTAGGTCTGATCGAGCATTTTTATAGCATAGTATAAAATTACATGTGTGTGATTCTTGGGCATTTTACTCGGTCTGTTTTCCTTATATCCCCCCTCCGAGTCTTTAGGTGTAAGGGTACATGGACTTTTTTCTCAAACCCTCAACACTGCGTACTTTTTCAAATTTAATTTATAGTCGGATTTATCACTCATGTCCCTGTGGATTACCGTATCATCGGCGACTTATCTGACACTGCTAAAAGTTCTACAACGATTGTCATTGATGTAAATGAGAAAAAGGAGGGGGCCGATTGCACTACCCTGCGGAACGCCAGAGGCTATATCTACCCAGGATCGGGGTAGATGAAATAATCGGAACTAACCCCATCAATTATCACTTTCTGTTTGTGCTCAAAGAGAAAGTCGCGAACCCAATTTACTCTAGTATAATATTAATCATAAGATAGATTTTTAAGAAAAATCAGGAATTTACGTGATTAAGTGCACCGCTTGCCAACGCCCGTACGCAGGACAAACTAGACACAGTCGCATTATCAGGTTCAAAGAGCACTTAGCTCATTACAAAAAAGGTTGTTAGGTCGTTTTACCCTATCAGCTGTTGCAAAACACATTTTCGAAACAGGCCACCCTATCACACTCGGCGACCTAACGTTAGTGAAACAGAGACATAACTTGAAACTCGACGCCACCGAAAACTTATAAATATATACATGCGCAAAGTAAACTTCTTGAAAGATGTGCAGGGCATCGGAAACAGTGCACTTATTCATTAAGCTAAAGAATTCCAACAATCCAAGCATCAAAAAAGAAAGACTCCAAGGGACATTACTCATTCCTCTCAATGTTCCACTCTTCCCTCTCCCACGCCAACTTGAACGCTCACTTGACATCGGGTGCAGTGCACGCGTCTTGCTATGGGACTCATCTCCGGTTCGTTTAATAGCTTTACCAACACCTGCACCGTAAAACATCTGTAAAAACATAAACAACCAAAACCTGTAGTCCGTTTCTCAAACCTTCAATTTAAAAGTTCTCAAAAATCAGTCTGAAATGCGCAATAAAGCATTCAAGATTTTTTCAAGGCGCAGATTTTTTAATGCCAGCAAGTAAGAAGTGTTGAACTGTGATCACCTTATTATTTACTTGAAAACTACAAGGATACATAAATAAAATTGTTGCTTTGAGATGTTCCTTAGTGTTCCCTGTTTTTGGTATTATGATCAACTGGAGCTAATATTTTTTTTGACGTCGCAAAATTTCATTATAAAAAATGGTTGCCCTTTCGGATTTTAATTATAATGGAGCTTACAAATATAAGAATAAATAATAGCCAAAATATAAATGTTTTTCTGTTTCTCGTGCACAGCAATTGACAGGCCTTTAGTCAACAGTTGAAAAATGCTCTAGTATTAATTTAAATGTTGTACGTGGTATTTGGTCCGTTTTTCACGGTTTTAAATATTTCCTAACTTTCATAAAATGTGTAGTGTGTGCTTGTTTAGTTATTATATCCCTACTTTCCAACATCTATGTGTCTTTGAGGAGGTATTACTACCGAAGGTGGATTTATATTATCCGTTGTCGCCATCCGATTACAAAATCGTGTACGAGTTGAAACGATACGTTCAGAACGAACATGGCCGTTAAACTCCCGTTAAAATAAGGATTGCCTGATGGGAGACGCGTCGGAGAAGATAGCATGGATCAACCAACCAAGAAAGCCCCCTGAACAACCCCGGGGACAACCCCGCTCGCTCTTAACCGGCGGATCCGCAAATGATCCTCCTTCCTTTCGCCGCAGGTGGCCGGCCAGGATGCGTCTTACTCCTTGAGGCGCCGACCCAGGCCGCCGGCGCTCAACTCCGTGGTGCACAAGTCCCTGCCGGACTTGAGCACCCCCCGCAAGAGCCCCCGCAACTCGGACGGCAAGCGGAGCGAGGGCTACACGCGCCCCGTGACCCCCATCGACCTCGACCAGATCCCTGACGAGGTGTTCCGCCAGAGTTCCGGCGAGTGGGTGGAAGAGGACCCGGGATGGGGGATGGGCCCGATGCCCACCATCCCACCTCCCCGCAGGTACAGCGGCGGCGGCGGTAGCGGGAGCGGAGGCGGCGGGGGGGGCAGCAGCGGGGGCCGGTGCCATTGCTGCAACGGACGGGGCGAGGGGAGCGGCGGGGGCCGGGGGCGGCAGAGGTCGACCCCGAGCGAGAAGGGGATGGTGCAGTCGAGGCCCGCCCCGCCCATGGACTCCGACGACGACTCCCTGGACAACAACTCCGACGACGACATGGGCATGGCCGTTCAGAGGCGGAGGCTGAGCGCGAGGTGGGTGGAGCCCCCATTCCCTCTCTCGCTTCGACCACGCCACCCGAAGGGACGGAGGTCTTAAATACTTTGATCAATGAAAATACCATAAATATATATATTTATGGTGTAGTATATCAATTTTATGACACTACCTTAACCGGTATATTACCATTAATAATAATAATGCACATAATAGTAGCATAACAATAGTAATATAAGCTTTAAGAGACTGGGTATCATCGTGGAGCTCTGCATTCTTGAAATATTCTTCTTGAGCTGCATTGATGTAATATCTTAATTGATATAGCCGTGATATAAGCCATCTTCTTGAGCTCATTTTTTCTTGTATAATTTCTGTATGATTAAATGTATTAGGCTATATTTTTAAGCATTTATCATGTCATATACTGTTTCTTATTTTATGATTTAAATTAGTCTGTATGCATTATTTTGAACCAATGGTTTCATGAATCTGTGTCTGAAACCTGACGTGAGTCTAGTGAGTCATCATGGATAATTATTTATCAACAGTTATCTGAACTTGGATATATCAAAATATAAAAATATATATCTTTCTGCCTTTGTTTAAAGTGTAAGAGTATAAACCTTGGATCTAAGTGATCTCAAAATGACTCAAGAATTGATACCATCTTTCATGCTACTGGTTGCTTGACTTGTTTATTCATGTCCCTGGGAATTTGAATGTGGCAGTTTCCTTATTCTACGGGTGGTATTTTCCATGATTTTGAACTATCACAAGCTTTTGTCTTCTTCGCATACATTTTGGTACAATACGTACTACTAATTTTGCATTCTTCATCATTATCATCTTCTAAAGGCAAAGCCTTGTCGTTACATCCATGTTGCTCTTTATTTTACTGCTGTTTTCAGTTCCTGATACCCTGGGACTCACATAAAGCTCTTTGTCCTCCAAAGACGTTCTTCCTAGGTCTTCCTCTTCCTTTTAATCCCAGAATTTTTCCTTCCATTATAATTCTTTAGAAGTGACTGACTGTGTCTTAGAAAATGCCCCAGAAATTTCACCTTCCTTTTTTACATCTCTTGTATTAAATTCCTCTCTTCTTTTAGTTCCCTTAGTACTTCTACATTGAATTTCTTTTGCAACCAACTTATTCTCAATATCCCTCTCCAGATCCACAATTCCATGGCTTCCAGATGAGCCTTTTCCTTCTTTCTTAGTATCCAGGTTTCACTCCCAATATAACAGTGAACTCCAAATAAATGTTTTTGCAATAGATTTAAGATTCTCTCCATGTAACGGATTTTATCGTTTGTTTGTTCTTTGGCACTTCACATTTCTCTGAACCAATGATTTCATCATTGGCCATTCTTTTTTAACACTTCCTACCCTCCTGGAAATCTGTTTTCTCCCCACCATTCCTCATCGCGCCCTTTATCCACTCTCACACAAACAGGGTCTCTCCACCACCTCGCCACCGACCCATCCTCCGCTCCAAGTCGGACATCAGCCACCGGTACTCCCGACCTGCCACCTCGGGCGTTAACAGCCCCTATCCCCCTGCGCCCTCGTCCTCATCCGCCCCTGGCCCAGAGCTCCCGGTGACCCCGATCCGCCGGAGGCCCCTGCCGCCTCCCCCGGTCCAGCAGATCACCCAGCAGCAGTGCTACTCCCCGCCACCCATGACGCCACGGTCCAGTGCAGACCTGGAGCGCTTCTTTGACCGCCTGGGGCTGGGGGGTGAGAATTCCTCCCCCTCGGCACCCTCCTCGCCCTGCCCATCCTCTCCGCCCGTGTTCTTTGACAGCGTGAGCTCGGTGGACTCGTGGCCGGGCAACGGGGGCGTGGGGATGCCGAGGGAGAGTGGGGACTCGGGTGGGGGCCCGGCCCGTTGGCGGGAGGCGATGCCGCCTGGGTCGGAACCCTCCATCGTGGAGAGGAACGCCAGGATCATCAAGTGGTTGTGCAACTGCAGGAAGGCCCAGCTGGGTGGGGGTGGTGGTGGCGTTGGTACTAGTCGATGATGTGCATTTCCCCGCTCACGTGAGCTCTGAGGGGAAACTGAGAGAATCTCAATGGAATTGGACGCATCCCTTTCCTGCAGGTGCAGTTGGTCTGCAATTTAAGTGAAGGGGTGTTGCATCAAATACATTTTTTCTCTGTTTTCTTTGGCATCCCTGTGTGTATTTGTGTTATCAAAAGTTCCTCTTCATGTGTAATTCGTTATGAATCCGTAAGAGTGCTTGTGTTCACAAGTTGAGTTTTGAGATTTTGCCTTCGGAGTGAAAACTTTTGGGCTTCACCTACTTCCAGCTCTAAAGTTTTGTTCCTATTTATTTTTATCTCTCTTGGTAGGTATCTTTTTTCTTACTGCTGTAGCTTAAGGCGTGCAGTCATATTTGGAGTCAATCCACTTGAATTGTGTTTCAAGAGTCTATGTCATAAGAATAGTCAGGGATGTTAAGCACATGTTTTTTCTGGAGATACATGTACCTTTTTTCCTACCATGCTGCAATCTCATTAGGGTGGACATTTCAGTTTGTGTGTGTATTCTGTAAATGTTTTCATAAGAAATATTTGACTGTTGAGTGCATGCTGGACATAACTCAAGTCTCTCTGATCAGTTGCAAGATTTTACAAACCTGTAAGAAGCGATACATGTATATTGCAATGATTTTACCATTTGTACACCTTAGGTACCTAACTGTAATAATAGTTAATAGTTTTTGATCCATTAGCAGTTAGGATTTGATGATTGTGTAGAGATTAACAATAGAGTTCAATCACATGTTAGCTGAATTCTTAACTCAAAAGAACTCCCTAGGTAGACAGTTCAGGCATCATCTTTTTAATAAGCCTGTAGCCATAGGGCTATGACTGTTGCAGTTGTAATCTGTAGTCTACTATTCTCCAGTTTTTGGCCAAAATAGGCAAATGGCTATGTGATTTTGATCAGTCATTATGTAATTTACTTTCTTCATATTAGTGTTACATGTGATATTCTTTTTTATATAGCTGTGTTCTCTAGTTCAGTAATTCATAGTACAGGTATACATTTCTTTTAATGATTGTCATTTCAGTGAGTGGCTATTTTCAATGTTCTTTTTCAAGAACAGTTCATTACCAAAGGAAATATTAATTTTGCTAATCTTCCTGGAAATCTTAGGTGCTATCAGATTAATAATATATTGATCACTAGATGAGTTGGCCTCAACATACAAAAGCCAATTGAATTTTGAAAGTAATATATCGTGAAATACTGACGTAATGATGCTAGCAGTTTTCATGTGATTGTCCTAGTTGCAGATTAGTCAGCAAAAAAAAGGACCACAGGTACTTCTGTGATGCCTATTTTTTTCTCATTAACCAGATAGAGCACCATCTATCACATGACGATATGGCAATGTTTATCTGTGATGACATACATTATTGGTGCATAGAAATAAATGGGAAATAGAATGTATTGGTTTCATTTTAATTTTTGTATCTAAACATCTCTTGATTGCTACATAACATTTTAAAACTAATGTCAGCCTTACTAGATTGTATTAAGTGTACTGTGGGATTCTAATCACTGCCAAATTAGAAACTGTCCTAGTGGTCATTGTTGATTGTATTCATCAGTGCTTTGGACAGATTGGTAACTTAGTTTCTGAAGACAGGGCAGTCATTTATAAGTGCATTTTGTGTCCTAAATCATGTTTTTCTCATGTGTTTTTGGACTTGGCTCAATGGTCAGACCAAAAGGCTTTTGACAAAAACTGTTAACATATTTGTATTTTCAGTGTCTGTTGGCTGAAGTTAAAGGGTTAGCACCACTGTGTCTTTAAGGCCATTGGCCATTTCAATTGTACATTCCACAGTCAATGAAATAAGGAGGATAAGCCGATTATTGCAGCCAGCTGTATCAATTGCCTCAATCACACTCTTCCAAGCTAATAACCAATGAGACCAATTTATAATGTATTGGTGTTAAAGACAATTCTAATTGACAAAGATGAAATGACTTGTGCTTAAATGAAGTGATAAACAAGGTATTATCTTAAGAAAATAAAACAGCACTGAAAGCCTTTATGTACCATTAAATCATAATTTGCTAGAGTTAAATTGTTTTAAATATTTCTAATCAATATTTTAAATATGCATGAGCTTGTGTTTGAAGCTCAATGAGATCAATAAGAATCTCATGTGATGGCACATAATTGCCAACAATATCTCAAGGTCTCCCTCTGTAAATTAAAAAGTTTTCCCTGAGGTAAAAACTGATTCCTTTAATTCACCTTACACTTGACTTAGGAGTTTATATCCTCCCATTGTACGTGTTTATTACATCAGTGTTTAATCTACATACAGACATGGAAATAGCTACATTAACATCAATAGCTGAATTTGAATATGGACCTGACCAATAATAAGTATATCTATTTCAATGGAGTTAGCAACAAAGAAGAGATGCTAGCTGAGTATCTTAACTTAGTTGCTTTAGCACACATTGTTAATTCAGTACTGTGTACTGTGTAGACTCAAGAAGCGTGATTTATTAGCAAGGAAACTATAGGTAAAACTTAGTGAATTAGTTTGGGAAGCACATTTTGCAGCATAGGAAGTTGCATTTCTGTGCATATTCATTGGAGGCACCATGTGCAAAGTTTACAATGCTCAGGATACTATCTATGAACATTCATATAGAGTGTAATGGTCTAGCTGAAAATTATGAATTAACACATTTTCTGTATAGAAAAAAATATAAATACCCTGGTAAAATTTTATGTTTCATCCTTAAATCTTCCAAGTTTCTCAACTTTAATTGCTCTTGTTTAAAAAAACCTACAGGTATATTTTTTATTTTCAATACTCTTTAATATCTAATAGCTCTTTCTTGTCCCAATCCAGACTGAGTACCCATTTCATTGAACTAAATATTAACAGATTGCTTGAATTTGATGAGTCTATTAAATTTAAGCTCTACATCAAATACATTTGTGAAATTCATTTAGCAAAATGCTGAAAATGCCACCATTTTACCATTTTCCTAATGCTTTCTTTGGAGCAAAGGTAAAATCATGTCCACCTAATAATGTTTTTTAATCATACACCTCTTCAGTTTTGTTTATCTTAACCGAGTCTTAGTGGAAGCCACATGTCAGTGTTGGCCCTAGTCATTTCAGTGGATATAATGGCAAAACCAGACCAATATGGTAAATACTAAGAAAGCCGAATTTATACCACACTTTTCAAAATATTGGTGTCTGTGTGTGAATTTTAAAGTAATTTTTGATGGCTCAGTATGGGATTATTTATTACAGAGGACGGTAGTGTCTTGTGTGCTTGCAAACAACTCATGATGGTTGTCTTAATATCAATATCCTCGAGTGGAATTTTAATAATTAGCAATGTGTGGAATGAAGCTGCACGAGTTTTTCCTCTTTCAAGTACCTACTAATATCATCAGTTCAGCCATTAGACGCCATGGAGAAAAATGTGATTGCTTCATGTGTCTTGAGTCTTTATTTTTGTCAAAGTTTTGCAAATTTAGTTTCTAAATGGATTTTACCATAACTATGAGCTTATGGATAGAAAGGAAAAGTGCATCTTCAATACAAAAGGCTTCATTGGTTTGAAATCAAACTGTAGTAGTCTAAATTATTGCTGTGAAATTATTGTTTTTAAAAACATCAAAATTCTTGTTAATAGCAGAGGTATTACAATGGGTAAGCAATTAATGTTTATTCAATAGAATGGAAATAAAAATATGGACTGAAAATACCTTGTTGACATTTTTAAATCATATTTTAAACCTTAATTGACCACATATCATATCATACATTTGTAGCATGACCCATCACTTTTCATCAGATTTCCAAGGGGCTGAAGCACCAGAGCTGAATCAACTGTGCTGTGATGGGAATTAAACCTTTAACCTATGGGTTGGGCAAATTAGGTAAGTAGCCACCAGAAAAACACAAAAAGCAATTTATAACTTTGCTGAAGTTATTCACAATAGATGTGAAAAGTAAATAAGGTTGTGTTAGCTTGAAGTTTCTTTACTATTCAAAATATGTCAATGGTTTGAAAATAAAGCATTATGCGGCACATTTTCCCATCACTTTCAATGTATCCAATTTTTGTGTTATCATTTCCTTTGAAACTTTACCCACAAAGAAGTTACATACTCTCCAATGATTTATAATTAAATGAAAAAATCTTTTTTGTCCCTCTATAATTTCTCAAGACTTTTCCTCGTGAATTCTGTAGTTTTTTTTATTGATATGAGATAAACTATTTGTGTTGTGTGTATAATGCTTCATCTGTTATTCAGCGTGCGGATCAAGTAGACAATAGACCAATTACCCGACAGCAGTCC
>LYUA01000785.1:67060-78206 GCA_002093875.1 Calopteryx splendens
CGCATGGGAACACGCCGAAGCAGCCGAGGGAGAGCGCGGCCCCATCTTGATTACGCGAAATGGGTTCGGAGGCGACGTCACCACTGCCACGAGCCCCTCGGAATGAAACGTCATAGGTGCGGCCACGCACGCACGTCACAAGGGCTCCGCAAAAAGGAAGAACACGACGCACGCGGTCCAGACGCGCCGTGGACCACGCCGGAATAACGCCATTTCGTCGCGGAAGAGCCCTAGCCTCGCGAGGGACGAAGGAGCGCGGTGTAATGAACACGAGCAGTTGAGGTGGCGGAGCGGAGGAGAGGCACCGCCTCGGGTGCCGTCGTCACCACGGGCGAGGACGTAATCATGAAAACGCATTGCACGCATAAAATCGACTTCATACCTCCACTCATTGAGACATCCCGTGGCTGCAGTGGGTTTTCTACAAGGAAAGGCATTCAAGGCAATAATTTGCCGAGAGCGAGCGTAAGAAAATTAACATGCCACTGGGTATATAAAACAACAGGTGGTCTAAAATTAATTGTCGTAGATTGAAAAAAAACTCGGATAAGGAAAATCACGTCCAGGATCTCAACTGGCATACTGACTTGTATTCGCGCTGGAATTAACTCATTTGGCGTAGAGCAACATCTTTTTTGGCCTGCCAAAAATAAATAAAAGAAATAAAATAATTTGAAATCATCGTAGTTACTGAAAGCAACAGCACAGCCCAACGTGGAGGCTTTCTTTGCAATAGCTCGGTGGGTGGCATAGGAATTTCGCATGCCATTAGTTGTGGTGCCGAAGGGAAAAGACCCGAAGAGGGGATAATGGTGAAAACATCATTGGCCAAATAATTAAACTTGAAATGCAAGAACATTATGTAAGCATCTCCACTTGTAAAAGTAATCACTCGATAGCTTTAAAAAGCGCGACCGATTTCATGTCAAGTACATATTGAATCTGATCCTAATTTCATTCCATTAAGGAGATGACACACGCAGGCGGTCTTCCAAGAAGAGTTACAGTTACACTCCAGGCACTATGCGAACATCACCTCATACACAACTTTCGCGTGGTAGAGTAAGTTCAAGAAAAGGGTGTAATTTAACGCCACAGGCATCTAAAGGAAGAGAGCAGGGGAGCGCCAACCCTTAAGCATCGTTTCCTTCTCCCATAAATGTATTTTATTTTGATAATACAACCATTAAAACCAACCAAAAATGTATGCCGGAAGAAAATTACAACTCTGGGAAATAAGGAGGAGGGGAAAGGAAAAGTATTAACTTGTAAGGAATTTTCACTTGTCTCTCGCCTCCCTACAGCTCAAAATACTAGCTTTTGGACTGAACTGGTTCAAGGAACGCGTTCTCTTCGACTTTAAGAAAGACAGCCTAATGACTTGAGCGTTCGGCTGATCAAAAGGCTCCGGGTTCAAATACGGGCAACACCCACAGAAAAGGCCTAAGCGGCAAGACACTCTGGGCACCATATCTTTCCGGGAAACGGCGAGCGGCGCAGGGAAAGGAACTGCCAACATCACGTCCGGAATACGTGTATTTCACGCGTCGAAGGACTAAGTACAAGCAGAACTCCTCCACCGTTTACAGCTAACTACGGGTTGAACACCGTGATTGGAATGAACGCCTCAATTTTAAAAGCAATTTGGCGGACCACCAACGAAGCCTTCGCCGGCCGATGATCTTACATGCCTCGGGAAACACTGGAGGAGGTGATGGCGCTAGGGGAAACAGATTACCGGAAGATCCGATAAAAAAAGTGATTAATTTTTTCTCCTCGGGAACGAGAAATTCGTGAACAGAAAAAAAGAAAGGGAATAAAACTCTCCTCAGATATTGTTCTCTAGGGATAAGTTCACCCAGAATAAAGCTAAGCGCCCCGTCTGTGATTTTAAACCATTACACTATCCATGATCCCATACTTGTTCACAAATTTAGTGGGAAATTAAAGAACGAACATTCTGTACTACCTCTTGAAAACCTATCCGAATACCTTGTGACCCATCGAAAATAGCATTGAATGGGAAGAACATCAATTTGGAACTCATATAGAATAAGAGGTGGTCACGGTGACTGTTACTTGCGAGAAAACTGCGAGGTTTGTACGTACAGTTGTGAAAATAAAAAAGCAAAGGTACATATAACAAGCAAGGACTAGCAAATATAGCTAGATCAACTGGAACATAATCGATTTTTTTTAAATATATATTTTTTCATTCGTTTTACTACAATTATCATGTCCTACACAACTCTTTACTTATAACTCATTCTTTTATTTTAAAAATCCTGTTCAGTTTTATATTACGTTTCCCGGTGACTAGTTTCCTACCGCCCTTGGCTGCAATTCATGCTTCCCGTCCATATACATCTAAATGCTAAAACGCAAATTACCGAGGGCGTAAAATAGGGGAGGAGAGGGTTATGCCGAAAAACAACAATCGAATTTCATTTCTCACTCATGAACATACACCATATTTCGATTTGCACGAATTGATGAATTATTCCACCCAAATCATTTGGAAATTAATACTAAACCGACTATTGGCAGTCACACTTATCCTTTACTGCTCGAGCTGGTTTGGGTCTTGCTACTTATTGCTCGAACTGTTTTGATGGTTGAAACCAATGATGATGACAGTGTTGGAAGTTTAGACACGATTCGCCTTCCAAGTTGAAGTAGATCTGGTACTTGATTCGACAAAAATTGATCAATTACGAGTCCATTCCAATGTGTATCTAGGGCTTAAGTGACCCATGGAACGAGATAAAAAAAAATACAGAACTTTGAGAGCACGCCACCCGAGTGTTTTCCGAACACTCAATAATGAGGCTGAGAGAAAGAAAATAAAAATGGCCAAAGTTGGAGGAGCTGCGTGCGGAAAATTACGATGGGAATCGGTGACGAATAGCGCGGAGCCTTGGGCGAAACCTACAATGGGAGTGACCCAGATTTAAAAAAAATAACAATACCTCACACGACATTTGAATCAAATAACCTGACACGTCATTTACAGTCCCCGAAACTTTACCACCGTTTCGGTGTTCGACAGCAAAACCGATTTTGGAGTGAACGAAAGTGAAGAGGGAAACCCGGCTTTTACATGCTCACCTCCCCTCGCCATGAGATAAAAGGCGAAGCACACACGTTTCGGCCACCAAACCCAGGACTCAGAACACGAACAAATGGGACATGAATACCACCATGGACCAAGGACAGAATTTCAATTTTCATTAAGATCAAGGTCAGTCTATGGTACCACGCACAAGTTATAATAATCCATTCGCCTAATAAAATAAACATACATACCATCCTTTTCAGGTTTTACCAAGTACGTAGTCATTTCTTTTCCATAAATTCTATAGAAATAACGCGAACGCAATGCCGTGTTTTAAAAATTGTTCAGCATCATTTAGAATGAGCCATGAATAACAGGTTCTAATGAAAAAACTACCCAATCTAAAAGTGATCAATCGTGAACTTTATAGGATAAATTCCCAAAATTAGATTTAACATCGGTACTTGAGGATGGATAAGTAATATTAAATAGGTAAACACGTAACAAAGGATCACAGGTCAATGACTCCTGAGTGAACTGGGAATTGGTACGCTCACCGCGGCTGAAATCCATTTTCATACAACCTAGCAAGGAAAAGGAGCATACTACCTCATTATATGTTAGAAAGATTTTCACTGATATGGAACTTATTCAACCATGTATTACTGAGTATTTATCATTGAATAGGTACGTAGGAAATTAAATATTTTATTTTTAACAACGGATTGGTTATTTTTTGTTTATAATTTTGAGTATGAACAGATCTTAATTATTAAATTCGCATTTACTTCGTGAAGAGGTTTTCTACTCCGTAATAACTCTTCCGTTATAATAAATTAAAAAGTCAGCATTTCACTGTGGTTTATTTCATTTTAAATTAATTGGCTTTTTGAGATTTATGTTCTGGATAGTGTTATCGCATTTTTCGACGCAAAAAGATGCTCGATCATCGCAAGTTCCTTTCATTGAGCTATGATCACTTCATGCTGGCAATTGAGAGGCGAATACACGCGTGTTGACTCGTACAGGAGTAAATTTGAAATGCAGACTTACCTGAGACTCATAGCCATTCCTATTTAATTCAATAAAATCGATCGTTTACGAGTATACTTTTTAATGTAATCGCTGCTTCAGTGGCAACAGTACTTTCTATGCCACCGACGCCACTTGTTCCCATACACTTTACGGGCGTATGGACTGTACTTAGGTAAGACAGTAACCTCGATGATCGCAAGTGCTATTGAAGCACTGGCGACTTCGGACCTCGGGGCAAAACAGCGCAGTTTCTTACCGAGTGCGGGATATATATGTACTCGTATATTAACGCGTGTATGTATATGATTACACACACCACTTGCTCCTTTTTTCCCCGACTGCAATCAAAGGACTCGAGACATCGTGACCTTTTCCAGCGTGCGCAGAGTTGGGGGAACGATAATTAATTTAACAGCGGAAGATCGGAAAAAGGGTTTCGTGTGATCCTCCGATACCCTACTGACACGACAACCACAGCGTGACCTTATTCCGATGGACGCCGACCAAGGCTGCATGCTTGCCATTCCCATGAGCAATGCTGACCCAAAGACGTGAGCACGAAATGCAAACCGATATATACTCGTATTATTATTCGACCAAATAAAAAATCTACGCATTGTTTTAAGCAGATGTGTACGTACATCGTAAGATCTGAAACAAATTTACGAATCAAAAAGTGTAGCGGCAGTTAATGCTTTAAATTACCTATCTTTAACGTTCACCTGACACAGGTCAACACAATAACACGTTATAAAACATGCTGGTCTGAGTAAAGCTATTGTAAAAATAGATAAACATTAGTGCATGAAAATTGTAAAATTATTCAATTCATTACCAGGTTAATTATATATCGTGGCTCTATGAATGATTTTATAGCACCATTTCCTAATAATATCGTCTAAAAGTAGCCCATACGTGGAATTAAGGGGTAAGCACATATTTGCTAAGTGTAAGAGTTTGTAGAACATCTTCCGTCAAGTGACTACATCATCAACTCACAGTGATCAACCCGAAGGTTAGTTCGGTGGGTGAAGGTAGAGCTCACCCACTACTAAGCCCAATGGCATGTGAAATTCACAATTCAGGGTGGGGGGGCAGTTCCCTGCACCGCCTGTGATTTCCCAGGATGACCTGGTACCGAAAAATGAGGAAATAGTAAAATGCCCACGAATTGAGGATAATATAAATTATTTATATGGGCCTCGGTGTAAAGGTTATTGGATAAAATGCCCAGTAAATAATATAAAAAATAATGACTAAGGCAGCTTCATTCCAAATCCCATACTATAAATTCGTAAGATTCAAAACAGTATATGCCTATGTCTACTCGAATTTCCATAATTAACCCCTAAGCAAAAGGATAAGCCAATAGTTTACTGATGCGGCATAGAGTATGCCAAGCAACTTTCTGTGACTCTGCCTTACATTGTATCGATAGCTTCGAGCAGCCCTCCAATGCGAATTATACTGCATTTATCCTAGTAGCATTTCATGTTTAAATTATGGGAAAGAAATATTCTAAGACCAAAATTAGCATCAGAGAAATTTATTATTTTGTTTTAAATTAGCGGGAGTGGTTTTATAGTGGGTAGAGGGCTGGGTTACTAACCGGAGGGCCCGGGTTCGATTCCTGATGACGCCTCTGAACACCCTCAAGCCTCAACCTTCACTCAAGCTGAGTGATTTTTCGGGTAACAAGTCATCCTGGGAAATCACAGGCAGCACAGGGAAAGGAACTCTCCCCCCTTAACTGATGCGTGAATTGCACACGCCGTTGGGTTTAGTATTAACTGAGCTCTACCCTTTCCTATTATCCCAACCTTCGGGTTGATTATTGCGGTCTTGGTGGTGTTAAACCAAAAAAAGTGGCTATTCAGGGAAATGTAAAGTTACGTAACTACTCGATGTTCGTAGATCTTCAAAAATATCCGCGGAAAGACGGCAGCTAACCTACACACGTGCGTCCATCGCACCATTTTTTCAAGAACAAATATTTTCAAGCACAGCCCTCGCTTTTACGACTAAGCTGTCAGCTGGATCGTTACACTTCCTGACGCATGCTTGACACCAATGCGTCCGACTTTAGGTTCCGACGCGACTCGAAGGAGGTTACGATAACTCCCATCTGACTCCCAGAAAAGAACGTCATTTTTCGGCAAAAGTCGTCGAGCGGAGGCGTGGCAGGCTTCTGCAAAGGCTGTTGATAAGCAAATGAAAGCGGATCCACGAGCACTTTGCAGGGAGAAAGAGGGCAGTCGCTTGGGCCGATGACTCACGCGGTCCTGCGGCGCCGCGCATCCCTATAACCCGACCATTTTTTTCGCACGCACGGTGGAGAGGTCTGCTTCGCATTGAAGTACACAGCAATCGCTTGCGGCCCAGGTTTATCCCACCCCCCGCCCCCACAGGGCTCCTCGACGCATTTTACCGGGACCTAGCTCAAAGCTGAAATGATGCGGCTTGTTTACGAGGAGTGGAGCTTCCCTCTTGAGTCTCGTCACCCATCCCATTAATTTCTCTCGATCCCACATTTCCCTCCCGAGTGACCTCCCCCTACATACCCTGACCCCCTTCGCGGAGAGAGGAAAAAAAAATACTGCGGCTGGTGGCCGAGCGAAAATACGCCAGGTCTAACCACCGCCTCCCGGTGATTTCACGCCTAGAATCCTCCCCCTCACCCGCAACCGGAAATTAAAGTACTGCGTACATTAATCTCCATGCACCCCTGTGACCCCCTTCTGCGCCTCAAATGTGGTGCGAAGGAAAACAGCTTCAGGGGCCGTCCAAAGAATACATCGGCGGGTTAGGGAAGAGAATGAAGAGGATTCTGTGAAATCGGAAGTTGCACGTAGGGGAGGAGGGTGGAGGATTATGGGAGACCAAAGACGTAACAAATTCTTACAACACAATATTTTTTTTACTAATCTGGGGGATATTTTAACATTTACTGAAGTACACAATGACTACAAAGCTAACGACTATGACAATTTCATTTGATACGTCAAATGAAATGGCTTCTCCCAGAGGTGGAAAAGTTGTCAACAACGAACGCCTTTCCACTCGACATGTGTAGATAAGTAAGTTTAGTAATATACTATAATCCCAGATCTTGGTTCTGCGTTTTTACCAAAAACATCACATTTCTAAGTCTTTATAAGTTGAAATTCTATGAGAAAATACGGATATATTATTTTAATAGCAGATTTCATCGCACCCTAAGGTAATGGGGGAGGATTTCGTCATTTTGCACGATATTTTTAAGGGGATGTGGAGCTGCAAAGACAGGAATAACGATATAAGGGCCCGAAATGGTGGTCAAAAACTGGTTTAAAACTAGAGACTTCTCTTGTACACGATCCCTTACCGGATCAGTACCCATAGGTTTGCGGAGAAAGCAATACTGTAAATTGGTAATAATAAAATAAACGCAGAAACATTTATAAAATCATCTCCACTACTTTTTTAATAATACCGAAGTATGAATCAGCTTCAATCATGTGCTACAAATAACAGTATTGAGTAAATTGTCGTGTATCGTGAAACTTTTATAATATAATTTTATTGCGAAAAATGAGGTTCAATGCGAAATGAAGGACTGCGAAGTACAGCAAAAATATGCGGAAACCATAATTCTTCATTGCCAAATTTTTTTGCACCCACATTCGCACACAGTAATATGCAAGAAAATACATATATCCCAATCTTTAAAATATCTCGCTGAATTTTCCGACACATACCTTGACTAAATCTGACTAATTAGACAGTGAAAAATCATCTGATGATTACTATCAGCACATAAGTCGGTTATAGCATACTATTATTTTAATATACTGGGGTTAAATTTGGAGTTCATTGTTGTTCCCAACATTTTCACATTCTCAATTTAATTTTTATTCTGTTTTTTTAGATACATATGTATTATTATTAGTTAACTGTATTATGTGTATTCGATTGATCTTCTAATTGCATTATTTTTCTGTTTTCCCTTTGAAAAAACTGAATTTCTTCAAATATTCTATTGTACAAAATTAAAGTGGTCGATGTTCATTGATCATAACTTTAATTGTAAGCTTGAAGTCAGATTGCAAGTGGCTCTATTTTCACTTTTACGTGAACGCCTTGTGTCATAAATATTTGGCATGCTGTTAGACTCTTTTTTAGTTGCAAAACTATGGCTTTAATGACTGTCACAGCCCATAAAAAAGGCCGTTGGGCATGTGCTCGCCAGCTAACCCGAATGTTGTGGGTTCGAGCCCTACCTCGGGCATCGATTTATGATGTGTTAATCAATTGAATGTAAGACAAGTGCTCATGGTCCTAAACCCTCAACAAAGACATTATTATTATATACTATGGCGTAGGAAATAACGAGGAATCTTTCATTTCTCGCATTAATCCAACAAAAACAAGTAAAGAAGGAGAAAATTAAGAAACTAAAAAAGATTTTAAAAATTTCAAGACAATAGCTCAATTAATATTGTAAGCGAAAGGAAAAGGTGGAAACCCAAAAAATCCAAATTTTCTTTTTCAGAGACATCCCACGACAACAATTATTAAACACTACTCGGCTGAGATTTATTTTTGAAGCATAGCATTATACAAAACCAATATTGAATAACATGCAGCATGCAATGCAACGAAGCCCAAGTTTTATGAATTAAAGACAAGTAAGCAGAAATCTATCGAAGATTTAATCAACTACCTAATCATTCATTTCACAAAAAGAGCTCGAGAATGAAAATCCTTGAAGCCTCGGCGATCAAAGGGAGTCATCGGGGATTAACTGAGGGAAATGAGGAGGGCGGCCTGCGCCTAGGGCAACAAAGAGACAATTAGGAAATTAGCCTTCGGGACTCAAAGAAGACCACACTATTCTTAGCCCTTTTTTTCCGTAATTAACATCTGGAGCGCGTCCTACATGCCGAGCAGTCCAAATTCCTTGCGCCCTCACGTGCTTTCCGGAAGGGAGCATACCCACAAAAGTGCTGCATGAGTGCGTGCTTAGGAATTTCCACCCCAAAGGCTCCTTGGGAAATACTCTGGCTCCGCGGAGAAAAACTCGTTAAATTCTGTAAAATATTTCAGGTCTTCGGTGGACTACGCAGTAATTTTTGGCCCCGGGTAGAAAGGCGAAGTCCTCCCCCACCCCCAGAAAGTAACGTCAAATTGCTTTCTGACAACACCCTGGCGCCTACAGCAAATTCGAACATTTAACCACGCTAAATTTAGCGAATAGACTTCTATTGGGTGCCAATATTAATTTTCGACCAGAATGGTATGGGATGGAGGCATGATTTTAGCGACAAGCATTTTCACAGGCGTGAAATAGATATTTAAATCGAAGATTGTTTAAACAATCTCGCAGTCATGTGCAATCTATGCCGCCAGATTCAATGACGCACGATTTTAATTACAATTAAGGGTGGTTTTAAATAAAACATCACAAAACCAATTAAGTGTCTAGGATTATTTACTAACTTATACCAGCAAAAAATGCACTCTTAGTGGTATTGTCTACTTTAAAAAAATCTAATCGTGTTGCTTTAGAAATTTTCTTATTATTATGAAAATTGAAATGCTAAAATATTCGTACTTACGAGGATTATATTTTTCAAAACTTATCCATGGAAATGGACGGGCAACTTCGAACTCTGGAAACCATTATGCTTCGTTTAAAAAAATATATACGTAGGTATATATTTATTAGCCTTACTTTACCTATTATTATTGGTAATCTAGCGGTTAAGGTAATATTTATATAATATTACGACTGATAGATACCTATCCCATTAAATCCACTGGATTACTTACGCGAACAGAGAAAATAATGCAACAATCATAAATAACTTAGAATTACAATTATTCAGCGCGGAGGACAATTTTACGCGAAAATGTGGAAAATACGATACATTATAAAAGCACCTAATGCGAAGCCTTGAAAGATGATACTATTTATCCGCAACTATAAATACTGTGATAAATGACATAACTGCAATGCAAGGGAAACTCAAGACGGTCGAATGGAAGAAGTACTGATGGATCTACTGATTCGTCAAATATTTAAATTATTTATTAAAAATTATCATACTGCACAGAAATCGTCGGGTAGCGAGAGGGAATAACTTTTGGTTATTTTCCATCCACAAAGGACGCGTTTCTGGAGAATAAAAGCGGCCAGCAGTTATCGCGTGTCACGCCCTTCCAACGAGGACAACGCTATATCCTAGCGTAAAACGAAATATTTGCATATCGATTTTCCTAAAGGGCTTTTCTTTTTCTTCAATGCCAAAGGAAAAAGCACGAAATCCTACCTACACACGTTTAACAACTTTTATGGCCAAGGTGCTTCTATTTTAGAGTTTTTTTAGCCGTGGTCTATCGATCGAGGAAAGTTTTTGATGGACCCACGGACCGAGAACTCCTTCACTTATAAGCACTGCCTAACACGACAATACAATACCTTAATATATCACATCACAATAAAAAATTCTGCAGGACTCTGTACTACCTAAATCATGCAGTACAAAATGTAAATTCTTTTCCTCTCTCTACCTCCATTACGCAACGCCCTCCCATCTATCAATGTCTTCATCATTCCACTGCCTCTCACCCTCTATCCACTTTTCCTACCTTCGAATTTCCCCCAATAGCCATCTCTCTTCCACCACCATGCCCAGCACTTAGTTCGCTTCCCTTTCCGTTCGTTTTACATTTTCCCATTCTCCCCCATATCCACATCTCGAAGTCCTCCAACCTTCCCTTACGTCCTTGGGTCAAAGAGTTCCAGAGTCGAGCAAAACTACGTTCCACATCAAAGCGTTCATAATATTTTCTTTACATATTTGCTAAATTTTACAATTCCAGTTAGAAAAAAGCCATTCAGGAGGTACCGATTTTTTAAAGCGTACCGATCGTTTCTAATGAGTGCCCACGCTTTTATGCATGCCGGGCACAAGTTACAGCATTACGAAGGATTAAAAAGTGCAGTTTTTCACAATTTTTTATAAGAACGACCTAGGTTTCGATGTGATACATCATCATCAGGTGAAGAAGGGA
>LYUA01000785.1:92728-103155 GCA_002093875.1 Calopteryx splendens
GGGGGGGGTGTTAGCATCCTTGTGCCTCCGCCCCTTTGATCGGTGAAAGGAAGCTCGTTTCCACAAGAGACGGACCCCGGAAGCGATGAGGGAGAACGACTCAAATGACCGAATTCGACTCAGGGGATTGGGATTGGTCGCCAAGTGATTGTCATGAGCGGAAAAACTCCGAGAAAAGTACAGCCCAATGTTCTCGAGTGCGTTCTCCGGCGGTCTCCTCCTCAGATACAACACCCGACGACAGTTCTGTCTTACTGTTCCGACAACCATCTTAATTTGTAAAAAATCGTAACTAAATCTTCTATAATCATCGATTTCAACTTTGTAGAATTGATATCATTTAGGCAGTCTTTCGCCGCGACCCTATGGCGCCATTGTGGTAATCGAGTTAGGCTGCTCATTGAGAGAATCGACACTTCTCTCGAGTTGAAACGAACCATTACAGGAGTGAGGCAACACGAGACAAGTTTTGAGCCAAAAATCAGGCAGCCGAACTCGAAAGCCACTTTACCATGCTTGATCTATTCGCTATTTTATTTCCTGGTATCCTTTAGCGTCGCGTTAAATTGATCACAACCTTCACATCATTCTTCCTCATTTCCACATCTCTAGGTTTTTCCTCAACCAACTCGAAAACAACTGTCACGCTCTCAGTTAATCTTTTTGGTTTACCATGGAGTCCGAAAGTTTAGCCGAGCTTCATACGCCATGGCAACACGAGAGCGTTCTTCATAACCAGACCTGGAAACATACCAGCATATCAGTGTTTACGGAGTAGCACTGCAAAAACGGAAGCCATTCATTCGATACCGACCGAGGAAGCATTCAGAATAGACGCACTGTTGACCCCATGGTCCCTACCCCAAGAGAGTAGGTTTACGCTGAGCAAAGGTTTTTCGCAAATGTCCCTTATCGTTCATCTCGATCAATGAACGGATCTAAAAACACCTTAAGAGCTGGATACCCAAGAATCATTTACCCACATTGGCTAAAAGCATTCTGAAAATAAGCCATAATATCAGTCAACATGACTGCCATTCATTATTTTTTACATTTTTAACTACAGATATTGTTATAAAAAAGAGAGATAAGAGATTAAGCAGCACAAAGCCCCTGCCGCCGAGAAAATTTGTTTGACCCGAAAGGTATGCAGGTTTTATCGATTGCCTACTTCGCCTTCCTCTTCCGTGATAGGTTAAGTACTCGGCAATCAATATCTAGGTAAGGTACGGACACCACCAAATAAATAGTACCGTTATCGTTGCTCAAATTGGCAAGTTCCTAGGCGAGTTACTAGAAAATACGGTCGAATCGATCGGTACAGGCAGGAACCTAATGAGCCTTTGTTTTGATGGAATCAATGATTTAAAATAATTTTTACACGCATCTAATTTTAAAATTTTAATTAAAAATCAAAAACATACACGCGAAAATGGACAAAATTCTCTCTTGGATATACTTGGTCACAGATAATCGAATTTAGTCTCAGATTATTTGCCGATGAAATGTCCCAGACAGGCCATGTTAAGCAAAGGTGCCGGTATCAAATGAAATAGTGACAATAAGATATCGGAAGATAGGTGCCATCACGAAATCAGTACCTAGGTAACGGAAAGTAACTGAATAAAAAATACCCAAGCATCATGAAAGGCAGAAATTACATTTAAGCGCTCCCATCCTCTTGACTACGCCCTCCATTTATCTCTGCTTCGCTCCAATTTCTCATTTGGCCAAGTGGCGCAAATGAAAGGCAAAATGCCAAGAAGAATTTTTTGTCATTGCCGCAAACAATTAAAATTAAATGGTTAGTAATTATTACCACCTTTTACAGATAACCTGACGATGGTTTCGCGATGTTACTAGGCAGTTAACCGCTTCCCACAATTACTAGTATCATAAAAGTACGGAGCAATTTTTAATCTATTCGAAGGAGCGGACTCGGTCACACACACACACTCCGTAACACACGGTAGGCGTGATTCTTCAAGAACGTGGAATCTTCAATAGCACGTTCTTCAAGCGGACCCAAGGGTATCTCTGTAGGCGTAGCCGCAGATGTCAAGGCGGAGAAGATCATACCATGCCGAAATATTACACCCCCAATTCAACATCCCCAGATACGAGACCTCAAAAATGAAGCGATCAAAAATGGCTTCGAAAAAACGATCCATTTCACTGACCACTGAAAATTGAAAAAGTAAAAGGAATTCACTTCCGGATAAATTTCTACACGGCTAACGGTTGATACTTTAAAGAAGCCAACTCAAATTATTAAGCCGATGGCGCGAGAAATCCACTTTCAGAAGTGGATTCTCAAAGCTCAACCAACCAGGAAAGGCAATCGCGCTTGGGGAATGGAGCATGAAAGGAATTGAGAGGAAAGTGAGGAATACTGAACTTTTTTACTGAACTGGAATTTTCTAATTCCCGTGGCCGCACCGTTTGGGATGGTTTAAAGGGTTGATCTAAGCAAGGGATCGAAGTTCTGCGCTCTCCTTGCACAGTCACTGAACGCAACGGGGCTGACCGAAATTGAGTAGGG
Organism: Calopteryx splendens; assembly: GCA_002093875.1. Taxonomy (NCBI): domain Eukaryota; kingdom Metazoa; phylum Arthropoda; class Insecta; order Odonata; family Calopterygidae; genus Calopteryx; species Calopteryx splendens. Next base: position 95,271 of record LYUA01000785.1, read on the forward strand.
AAAATTAAAAGCTCTTAGACGGCAAATGGGGCTTGTGGGTAGGACTTATAGAAAATTATGCGAATAAATCAGCTGGGGGAAATTTAATGGAGGCGACGAGGAAAAAGAGAAATAGGGGGAGACGGGGACGGATTATGAGAAGCTTGAAGACACTAATATTGGAAATACGAAAAAGTGATAAGGTTGATCGGGAAGGAAATTATTGGAAATAGGAGAATCTTTAATCTATTCGAAGGAGCGCTGATACACGCCGATGAATTCCTATTATAAACTTATCGATTAATGATGGAAGCCTGAAATAATATATCGCAAACCTAACACACTTTTTAGGGAAAACTAGTAAATTTAATTTAAACCGCACCACTAGGCAAACAGAAGTAAATCACTATACTCGTACTACCTAACACACAACTAAATTTCATTCCTCTTCTTCATCAATAAGAGATGGAGATGAGAAAATTAATACTTATCAGTTTTAGTATAGGAAGGGAAGGAGAACACACAATGTCGATGCAGAAACCGATGTAATGCCAAATCAGGACGTCTTCGTTTGTCGGGGATATAGAAAAGGCATTCGACAGATTATAGCAAACCAAGTCAATGAAAGTATTACGAATTATAATAGTCGAATAGAATAGTAATATTAGAGTTATAATTGAGTGATAAGCGTCTTAATTGAAACCCGCTTATGAATCAGACTGCAAGAAAAGATCACGGGTAATTTCGAAATGGTGTAGATCGTTATACTTCCGTAACTGGTTCTTTGAGGAAAACGAGATCACACGGTGGAGGTTTTTGAGATGTAGGGTGGAGAAAATAAAATCCAAGGAGAGAAGACAAACGAAAAAGAGTCGGGCAGGAGAAGTAGATGGTAGCAATTCGAAGAAACCCGGAAAAGTGAAGGGAAGTGATATCACAAGTAATGGGAATGTTGAAGGCCATGACAGAACGGAGATTGTTGGGAAATCGAGGTAGAGGGGGGAGAATTAGCATTGGATGGCTGAAGAAGGGAAGCGTGAGGAGAAGGGTGTTTACATTAAAAATCCACGACGTTGGTTAACAGTTGTAAGGAAAGGCCGGTATAATGTATCAATCGGATGAATACACTCATCGATATTTGATAATCAACACAAAGGATGAATCACAATCAAATCACGATTGTCGAAAACAAAATTACCCGACTATGTTTGATGAAGGCTGAATGGACATCTTACGCGAGGAGAAGTGAAACTACAGAATAAGTGGACACAAAGTAGGGTAAAATATTCATAAAATGGAACAGAAGAAATGAAACAGGCATCCCAGGTGATTCCCAAAAGCTTCTCTACAAAGAGAAAACTACTCGTGTCAAACAGAAGCGTAATTCATTGTCTTCGAAAGGCACTGACACATTTAATCCCATGAAATCCCATCACACCTTTATTTCTTGTACCACGGATTTACTTTCCAGGCTCGTATTCACTATATTCTCCGCTAAGCGCATACTGAAATCCAGAAAGCAAATTATATCAATCCCATCAAAAAGTGTTCTGCCTCCGAGACCCTGAACAAATTCATATGGACTGAATTAATCATTTCGTATTTCAGGAATAGAAGGAATACCAGCAGAAGCATTCGTTCAGCAACATTTCTATTTCACAAAAACTCCGATTTGTTGGAACATTGCATGTAAAGGGACCATAAAATGAAGAGAGCGAAGAAGGGAAGGTGCTCTTTCAAAAATGAAGGAGCCACGCGAAGTATACTTTCAAATTAATTCAGGGAACTCAATGTCACGCAACGAATGTCACGCAATGAATATTGCCGCGGCAATTTAAGAGTGCAAATGAAATGTTAAAGCATACTTTAAGTGAAAGGGCTTGGGATATTGTAAGGGTACAGACATGAAAACAAATAACGGAACAGTAAATTCACGAGTTGCATCCAACTTCCCAAAAAACCAAATACCTACTTGTCGGCCATTTTTATTGATATCATTTCTCTTTAAGGAGTTCCACTGAACATTGGGCGATTATTCGTTCAATGGTCTAGAATACATCGCACAAGCGTCCCTTAAGACTTTTCCGAGGAAGAAAATCTTTTACCTTATTCCAGCGAACGAATTGGAGCGAAAATGCAATCAAGGATGAATAATAGCCGGTTAAAAAAATTCAAGACGCTTCGTAAGCTAGGAGGTATTCTATATTTCATCACTAAGATACACGGAGGAGGCAATCGAATACTCGCAATCGAGCTTACTTAATAATTCTAGATAAAAGAGCTCTGAACACACACTCCTTAGTTGGCTCGAAAACGCGGGAAAAATTTCATTGCCAACCGGGTGGGGAGCACATCAAACGAAGACTTGCTCTGCTGGGTTGGACGTTCTCTCAGAGATTTTGCAACCTGAACTGCGCGATATTAAAAGGTGGTTTTACCGCGCAGTCATTGGTGCACGACGATCTATTTTGCAACTCCACTGATATCAAATGAGTGCTTACAATATATTTCGTTCATTCTAAAATGAAAGCAAGGGCATGAATATGAAAGAAAGTTGAGGCCGAGATTATGTGGAATTCCATTTATGATGAATGGAAAGTAACACAATTCTCTTTGCGTTTTACAGAAATTCAAATTTATTATTCAACTACCTTCACTACACTGTAGCATCCTCAGGAATCACAAATCCCAATGTCTGCATATTGTGTTACTTTCCAATCTTCACCAGGGCATGATTTAGGAGCTCATGATTTTATTTTCCGAATAAGCTCCGTGGTCCCCATCCTCCTTTTTGCTCCCCTAACATTTTCTCTCCATACGACTTGTTAAATATTTATTTAGTAAGCTATATACTCCTATGCTTAAGATTTTCGCCTTTATTAAGAACCACAGGGAAAACCAAGGGATAAATATGTAGGAGAAGTAAAAAGGGATGTAAGAAGAAAGTCGTACTGAAGTAAGGGAATTGACATAGGAAGAATGGAGAGCTGAAATCTACCAATCTTAGGATTGAAAGAATATGATGATGAGAGTCCTCTGTCTAATATTTTCACTGACTATTTCACTACGCATTACATTTGGCGTTTAGTAGTCCAATCACTAAAAACATCAAAGTCATATAAACCAACGGCGCAATTACTAATGGCCAGATTAGTACTTACTATAACAGTGGAGCCTAATTGGAGACACTCCAAATAAAATAGGAGTCAAAGAAATCTATTCAATCAATCAATTCAACAATTCTAATGCTCATTAATCAACAGGCAGAACTCGCCAACTCACGCTTCTGAGATGCAAATATTGCATTTTTAGCTCCCCCCCTTTCTTTAGAAACACACTAACGTGAATTAAACAGTGCTAAACTCTATTAGTGCTAGCCCTTACCGAAAAATCAGCAATCAGGGACTCTTAATAGTTCCCGAATAGAGCCTGACATTCATGTAATTTGAATCATCGCGAGACGCAAATCCCTTAAAAGGAGACCATGGGTCGTATCCAATCAATAAAAATTAATACCCTTTACTTATCAGGGAAATATTGGACATTAAGCTGCCAACATGAAGTGTTACACAAATGAGAATTCTAAAAAAAACTATGCCAGTAGATAATATCAACAATGGTTTATTATTTACTTTCCAATAATGCATAGAGAGGAAGCCGAATAATTTTCCGTTGGGGAAGGCATGAAAATTATTTTAACATCTAATGCCTATAAATTTTGATACTGGCGTACGGTTGCAGCGTAATGGCGCCTATCCTTTATAGCTCCATCCTACGATCCGTCCCCGACTTCGGTGATCATTCATTATCCTTTACTGCCAGGTGTCCATGCCATACGCCCCAGAGGCAGACTCAGGGTGTTTTGCTGTTGCGAATTTGTCCCTCTCCCCTCCAACCCTTTTTCTCTTCCGCACGCCTTTACGGATACGATCGACGACAGGAGGTGGAGTGCCAGTCGACTGGAAGCTTTTGCGTTGCGTGACCTTTCCAGGTGTCCCAGATCGTACGTATTTTTGGATCGGTGCCCCACTAGCTTTATCCCTAATAGGACCCGAATCCGTGACACGACCAGAATCAATTCCCTCTGAGTGGTCCAATGAGGAATACTTCCGAATGACGCGGCAGAGAGTTGAGTTGACACCGGCTTTCCAATCCGGGGTTTGAATCCCGTGGTGGTACTTTCAATTGGCAATTTGGGCTCAAATATTGAGTTATCTTTTTTCGTGCTATTGCAACGCCCTCGCCTTCACCCACCGTTCTCTCCAAACACATCGAAATGAATAATGCTCATTTTGTGGTCCTATAAATGTCATTCGATTTCACATGCCATTCTTTAACGGCATCATGGAGACACTTTCCATTTCACTCGAAGTGCAAATACAGTGATTCTACAGTCAGATCGTCCACACGCTAATAAAGTGACAATGTGAACTGTTAATAAGACGGGGAAAATGTAATCATCCCACGGCGAATTTTTAACGAACTGTGAATTTAAAAAAATAGTAAAGACACTCTTTTTAAGACATAACGGACACATTAGCCTGAAGGTAAGAAACTGAGTGGTTAGAGAGAAGGTTAGTACTGAGGTTAGAAACGGATTGCTTTATTAAGGAATTATCATCTCAATCCTCACTATATTAAATCATTCGGTGTTCTACATTAGACATTATACGGTTAGCATAATTTATGGCAGAAATATCCTTCTCCTTGAAAGCATCACGATCAGAGAGATATTTTTGACCTAATCTAAACTATTCAATCTCCAATTACCCATTTTATATTCCCCATCATTGTAAGCAAACCCTGGAAGCCAAGCAACAGCGTGTGGGATGAATTCGGAAGAAAGGGGAGGAAGGAAGTGTCGAAACGAGAAGGGGCCAGAGGAAACCTAAGTGCGAGTTAAATAACTTTGGGACGGACCATAATGGCACGATAAGTTAAAATAGTCACGTATTCTCAAATTAAACTCTTACTAAAGCGACGGCTCCAGTTCAAGTGAAACTAACCTACGGAAACTCTAGAAAACGACTTCATTCTGGGAATATAATTAAACAGAGGCTCGTGAGCACGATTCTCGAACGACCGTTGGACAGAATCCATATCGAGAAGAAATATCCAAAAGATCCATTTCATGAAGGAAACATATAAAAAGCTTAGCTTAAAGCTAGATAGTATCAACCCTAGCATCGGAAAATAAAAGATCTTGAGAATGCCAGTCTAAATATTGAAAAATATGGACCATAATGTCATAAAAAGTTATAAATTTAGAGAGACATATATTGAGGTTAATGAGATAGTCCTCTGAATAGACGGTTTTTAAAAGTAAGTCAAAATCATTGGAAACCAGAAACGTACTGCTTTTAACACAGCCTCCCCAAAATTAAGAAACCCACTCAGCATTGCTCATATTCTTAGTTAGTTTACCCTGAGACAGGCGGAGACGCATCCTGACTTACTAATTAAGCCAATAACCCATTTAAAAGGTCTCAAATCGCTCGCATGCATCTGCCACTCGCAAACCCTTACCTAAATGTATGCAATCAAACTATCAGCCTCCCCACACATTAGATCACCACCAAAGGCAATCCCAACAATGATAACGACCCATGACTACGAGGACAAGGATCAAGAGTCGGATGGAAGGTGACGAGTGCACGGAAGATGAGTAACGATGCCCGCACAAGGGTAATGAGGAACCGGCCACGCCCCCTGGTAATCCGAGGGAGACAGCATTCGGGGAGGGCGAAGGGGTAAATAATCGGACGACTGGGGGCGAAGAGAAGGCAGAGGAAGAAGAGTCCGTCTCGCCGGTGGACGTCCCCTCTCGGGGTCACGCCGGGAGTGAGTCACGCTTGATAAACGGCTCTCTCTGCGAGGCGAATGGCGGATACGGCGAGGGCAGACGGGAGGCGCGGGGGCGGGAAAGAGGAGGCGGCCCCGACCGCCGTCGCTGAATCACTGCCCCCCTGGTCGTGATTTCATTCACTTGCCCCCTTCATATCTCGCGTATCCCCCCGAAGCAAAGCAAACTGCTGAGCACGCATGGCAAGTGGTGTCCGTTGTGACCACATCTATGAAGACCTAGAGATAACCCCCATACCTACTCTCCCATGATATTCGTCATTGGCAGGAGCCCCCGCAGTCGTTAGCCAACTCTTTCCCGAGCCGTAACTAGATGAGCTCAAGCCTTACCCATCCAACAATGCACCATCCCTCGATTAATCCTCCGTCCACTTTTTCTCGCTTCTCCAAATATCCCTCATCCTACTTAACATTTCTGCGTTCGTCTTCCAATTTCATCTTTTTCGCTACCCCGTCCTCTTCCATGACAATATCTCAAAAGCCTCCCATCTACGCTATCCATCCTTTCTAAACGTCCAGGTTGCTGAAGCACAAAGCTTCGTTCAAAATACTTACATTGAAAAATACCTACGCATCTAACCTGTATTTAAGAAATTGAGTTACGATTGGGAATGCGAGATAACAATGGAGAATCTCTATTAGGTTGGCAGAATATTTTCTACAATGGAAGTGACAATAACCAATGGAAACTTCCTGCGGGCAAATAAATTGGAAACAGAACCTTAAAAAGTTAGTTCATTCATACATAAATTCCATTAGCTATATTCTAAGGGAAATATAAATAAAAAACTTTCCTTGTTTAGTTGCTCGTAACGTATCCTAATGCATTGATCATTAGGGGAAAATAATTTTTGATCTGAAAGCATCATCATAAATAATAAGCAGAGAAGTTTTGATTCTAAAATATAAGATTAACAATTTCTCGTATTTAAACGAACGTAACGTTAACAGTGCAATTTAATTACTAAAATATAACAAAACAAATTAAATGTAAAAAGATACGAACTTCTCCTACCACTATGCGCATAAGGCCGAGTACTGAAGGATGTACACACAATAGAGCGAGACACTGTAAGGAACTATGTGGCGAAATTAATCAGTCTTAGTTTTACGTAGCAGGAAACTAATATATAAATTCAAGTTGATGGCCGTTACTTGGTGGAAACGATTCATCATTAAATACTAAACAAATTTATTTTTCCACAACCTTTATTTGGCACAACCCGGGTTTCGACAGTTATGTCATGGGAATTCCCCTGAGGATGACATAAACTGTCGAAACCTGGGCTGTGTCAAATAAAGGTTGTGTAAAAATAAAGTATATTATACATTCAACCTATTTCTCTCTTGTGATGGAATCTCATATACCCAAACGTAAGCATTCGTTATCATAAAAAATGAACAAATAGAAAATATTTTGTCATAGGTAATTAAAAAAAACTAATGCCATATTAGATTAAATTTCTTAGTTCCCAGATTCATAAATAATCTCAAAAATTACGAGAGTGCTTTACAATGCAAATAAGACATTTAGGGAGGGCCAATTATAATGTCTACGCCTTCATAAATTATACTATCCCACACATCTTACTTTTCACGTTCCCAAGGCTCTCTATTGACACGACCGGCGAACTGACGACCCCAAACCTGTGGGCATTTGCTTAGAAGAAAACATCGCCACCGAAAAGTGGCATTTTTCATTTTGACGTCGATTCGACCCTCTCCCAGGCTCAACGACACATCCAGCTCGGGACAGTCGGAGTCTCGGCGATGAAAGAGGCCGGCAAGACTGGGAATGCAAAAGGAAGGAGGCGAGGCTGGGTTGTGAGACACACAGATGGGAAAGATTGAAACCATGGGAAACCTCTGAGGCATGAATCACCACAGTCGTAGAAACAAAACGAAATGCTCCCTTCACTCACCCTCGGGTTTTTTTCAGACGTTGGGATGCAAGGGTTAGTGGGGGGAGGGGGTTTTAAGGCTATAAGGCGTCGTTGGCAGGGGAGGGGGTAGTGAGAACACCCCCCTCACTGGGCCCCCAAAA
>LYUA01000785.1:106413-122940 GCA_002093875.1 Calopteryx splendens
TTAATCAGAGACGGCCCTCACAGCAGAAATGTTTCAACACTGCAAGAACCAACTCCCCGAAAGGCTCTGGACTCGAGGAGGAATACGCTCAGTGAGAAGATGATCTCTTAAAAGCCAAGATTACACCGTTCCAGTGTAGAAAAATCCGAAATATTGAAGAAAAAAAAGGCAGTGGATCACCGAAATTGCAGCTTTCAAGTCTTACGTTCAATGGCGTAAAAGTGTAATGCACAGAATATTTACCCTAAAAAGCAATTTAAATACTCTATAATAAAAGTCGGTGGGAAAATTGACCAAAACGATCAGCTGCGCGATACTGCGATGTTCATGTTTTTCTACTCGGGTGACCAAGAGATCAAGCATCGCTTGGATTATGAATTGGAAGTTGCGATACTGTATTTGTAATATCCCCCTTCAATTGGAAACAATGCTGATTAATGCCGATACTGATCGGCTTGATTGAGAAACAGACAAATTAATAGTAGCGATGAGAATATATATAAAAAAAGTTCATATTAAACCGAAGGGGTTGGGGGGGGGGTGAAAATCGATATAATGTAAAGTCCCGATATATCAGGCATAATAAAAATAAGATACGTAATGAGATGTCCGCTTAAATTTTCATTCTGATCACCGCATGTACCCCCATGCATGTGCTTACGACAACTTACTGTGCAAACGACATCAAGACACTCGAGCTCAACTAGAACCACACGATAATGGTAATTTAAGCCAGCCGACCAAGGCGCGAGAATCAGAACTACCAAACTAACCGATATTAAGGGCCTAATTAGAATATACCGCTCTCACACGGGATCCTTTCCGCATGGACTTCATTTCAGAGCTAAATCGAGTGCTGAGAAAAGTAAAGCTTGATAATTTAAAAACATATTAGGCACGACAAACTTATTGATATAGCAATATCTTGTGCAGAAATAGAGTTGAAATCACTTATTGATCAAAGATTAAAAATTGAGCCAATTATCTTATTTTAATTATGCGGCAAATATATTTTTTGCCGATATTAAGAACGTATTACAAACTCCGTCACATTGCGGTAGGTTTGATAATAACCGCAATAAGGACAGAGAGAGGTATTATGGAACAAGTAATTTCAACTTTTTTTCTCAGGGAAAAAGGGATAAGACTGGAGATCAGACCAGTACGCTTGCAGTAAATAGTACAGCCTTATGCATTTATAAAATATCAATATGCATGATCTTTTAACTAAGCTGATTACATTTAAGTTTTCAATTAACTTTCCCTTCTCTTGCACATTTTCATAAAAATAAAAACTGATAGACACGAGCGCCACAATATGGAAACCATAGTAATAACTCATCGCGCTAGTAAATACACAGAGATTATAGGCTTGGTGTTTTCTTTTCGTCTGGTGAAGATCAACATTTATTTTGAACACCGGGTCGCCGCTGGGATAACACAAGGTTCTGTTCCGAAGATACATCTATTTCATCTCCAGCTGCTACGCATGGACAGTCTCAGCTTAAAATGAAAACTTTGTGTTCAAGGAGAGAACCAATCCGGCAATTCATAGCAGGGTGTAACATATTTTTTATTTTATATTTATATCAACAATATAAGGGAACAAAATACCGAATAGCCTTAAACAATTTTTCCACTGAGATAGCCCCAAATATGGGCTTAAGCAGCCGGGAAAAATTATATTCCTTGAATAGCGCTAGGCCCCTAGGTTCCATCAATGACAGAAAAATACCAGAGAGTATAACACAGAAAATACAGCTTTCAGAAGCTCCTCGCTCTGACACCCTATTCTACCTTAATATTACTAATCAAGGATTTCCAAGCCTTAAACATTTGTTGAGGCTATGAGAGAGAGACAGTCAACATTAGTCTCAGTCAAGCGTCCAGAACTAAGGCTATCAATATGAGCCACATAAAATACGGAAAAAAATACTACAACAGAAACAGCGAATTATGGTGTAGAAAACAACTACAATAAAAAATAACTCCTCTTCGTTTTCTACGGAGTATGACTGAACAAGTAATTATTTTTTGTAAAAAAAGAAACAAATCAAAATGTCACAATCGTTATTTACCACCAGTGTACTACAGAGAAACCGGGGGTAAGGTGAGATTAGTCATACCATGGGAGATGTAAATGTAAAACATCACGATGGAATGAACGGGCTAGCTCAGAATGGAGGGAGCAAAACAGGGAGAGAAGCAAGGAACATCTTTGGAATAATAATGCTAATGATGAAATCCTAGAACTTGTCTTAGCATATATTTCCATTTTTTCCATGAGCCAGCATTAACAATATAAAGGATAAACTTTTTACATCCGGAGTACCTTCAAATTACAAAATATATAAAAAGAAACATGAAACACATTGGGAAAGTAAGTCTTCAATAGAAAAAAGTACTCAAGCCACCATAAATTCAATGGTTTTTACTCGGACATTTCGTGTTTTTCAGGCTCGATCCGTTCGACGGCATCTTGCAGGTTCAGCAATAATTCTAGCAGAAAAGATGACACAGTCTTTTGCTCACTTGAAAAGGTTTGCGACAGCCTTTGTAATGAGGATTCTAACGCGGATCGTCTTGGAAAATCGCCTAAAATACGCTCTGATTAACTACAGTTAACATTAAATATAATGCATACTTACGCATTCAAATATGTTAACCTGCATTAGACCAATTTTTTCGTGGGAATCGATGACATACATTGCTCATTTTAATTTTTCTTCCACAGTGGCATTATTCAATATTACGAAGCCAAAAAGATGAATTTATAAAGACATTAATTTTAGCTCATCATAACTCAATGACGTAATTTGAAGATCCAGTTATGTATGTGTTTTATAAAATATGCTTGCTGAGACGTAAACGGTTAGCCATTTTATCAGAAACAGTTTTGCATTACACCCAACACTATATCGCAAAATTGTATGGGCGTTGCCATTGCATAACACATTTTAATTTAAACAAGTAAATGAGAGTAATAAGATAAATCAGCGATTGGTAAATCACCGGACAAGGATTCCATGATCAGTGCTTTACAGACTCAATACCCAGGGAGGGCGATACAAATGAGTTGGAGGCAGGAAGAAGTGCGGAAATCTAATCGGTCGTTTTAATACATCGGGAAGACATCAACACATTTCACCCCGTCGACCAAAATAAACGTAAAAGGTGTTTTTTCTTCCCTTTTCCCATTACTATAGCCTAGGGTATCTATTCCTCTTCCCAGCTGGCGGCAGGCATAGTAGCAGTTGTTGTCCACTGCCTGGAGTGTAACTCTTCGTCCTACGGATTAAATTCCATTTCGAAAATTTTTTTCTACCCTTGCCAAAAGGATTCAGATTTCTGGACTTTGATAAAAGAATTTGGTTTCAGGCGAATATTTTGTGCAACGAAAAGTTGGTCCTTCCAGGATAATTTACACCATGATAAAACAGCGCATGTCTGGCAGTCCACATGAAGCTATAAGTAGTTAATCTCGATTGGCACGTTCATACGGAAATGGGAATTTTTTCCCAGATGCAGCGTAGGGTGTTTAAGCCTGCTCCCGAATAAAGGCTCTATTTCCTCGCCACACTTAAAAAAACATCCATATGACTCTGAGTGTCACAGGTGAATTTGAGTACGCTTCCTACGGTTCCCTCGCGGTATGTGGAAAGCTTTTTCAAGAGGAATTAATAGTTGCCATAACATTTATAAGAAGGGGGATGCGAGCTCTACGGCCTCAATAGTAATGAACAAATTGAAAAACCACAAATAGAGTGTTTATGAAGAACAAGGTCTCCTTCAGTTTATTTTTTTCCTCTTTTCTACAGTTTTTACCATTATTAACGAGTGGTACTCCAACTTATTACGGCCATAAATTGTTGAGAATAAAGAAAGCATCAAATTTTCATATAGATTATAAATATTACCACTTCTGCATAACCATACTTAAATTGTTTCAATAGAAAAAATAATTACAACTCTATATTTTCCAAACTTTACATTTGAGTTCGACATGCTAAATCTATGCTTGGAATTCTTCGACGATAAATTCAGATGCTAAGTTTTAATTTCCCAGGGTTGCGGAACCGATACCTCGGTTCTTACCATAAGTACCCTAGCCCACAACTCCTGCCGACGGCAGACATGAGCACAGTCATCCAGTAGGTATTCTTCGATCTTTCAAATTCTTTACAACGGTTGCTCCACGTCAGATTGAGAAGGAACGGAGTTTGAACTTCCAAAATTTACCTCAAGATATTTTTAAAACATCGACATTTCGTAGGTTCTTGCAAAATACAAGACTTCTTTTTATTTTGGCGGGAAAATCCGTCAGTAAGAAGTTTAAAAAGCGCTAATAGTCGTGAAAGACTGAGCCGCTGTAGAATTCAATTCCAGGCTTGTTATCATATTTTTGTACGCAACATTCAATCAACAAAAGATAAAACTGGGTGTCTTTGACGATCTGAGCTTTTGCAAGCGACGGCTACCGTGTCTACAGAAGAAATTCCCGATTTTGCGACCAGGAAACTCCAAGCTGTCCCCGCAGTGACGCAGTCAATTATGATTCCAATCTACAGCAAGGAAAAGCAAAGCGATTTGGAAAACAAAGCGGGAGGCGTTCTAATTTTAGTCGGCCACAAAAAAACCTCCGAAGAAAATGCGGGAGGGGGCGGGTTGCTCGGGAACGGGAACATTTTCCGTAAGTCTCGATTTATATATTGCCGGACGCATTTTCCCTGATGGAACATCGCTCTATTCCTCCGAACACATGAGCCGAATTCGACAGCACTCCAAAAAAAGACAAGAACAACTTTTTTAATCATACCCTTGCAAGTTATCTTCATTTACAAACGACAAATTGCGACAGCGTATTTTCTCAAAACAATTAAACAAAAAATTCAACGATGATCACACAAGAAGAATCTTTTTTGTTTAAAGAACACCGTAAAGTTATATAGCACGCTTCGCTTTTCCCGAGGCCACTAAATCATTTTAATAAACTACAAAACGTAATGTGGCAAATTAGAACTAGGAAATTTGAGAACAATCGAATCGTAAAGAAAAACAATTACCTGGAAGTCGCACCATTACTCTATTTATGCAACACCGTATTCGATTTCTAAGAATGAACCACTAGCATTAAACAACAAAACCAAATTGTTGGCAATCATGGGCATGAGACCGCGACAAGACCGAAAAAATCTCGCGCCGTACATTCATACAGGAATAGACATCTACCGGCTGTCTGTTAAACTACCTCCGGTACGAACGACTGATTGACAATCCGATATACAATGCAACCGATCGTACTTTCCAGGAAAACTAACTTCCTGACTAGGCCGATCATCTCAAACTCATTTTCTCACACAAAACGGCAAGACTTCCAATTTAAGGGACGAATTCCAAAATTTATCAAAATAAAAAAATCGTAGAAACAATTAAACATCCTCCTCGCTTTGTCATGAGAATTACGGGTTTGAACGCTGTCCGCTCAAAACACTAGGCACATGGTTAAATAAAAAATTATTTATTATGAAGCCTAGGTGTGCCGTCAGTCACGGAATATTAGCCAAAAAAATAATATGTTCGCTCAATTAACTTCTAAGCGATAACGGAATTAGAAGCATGGGTAATACTAAACCAATTCTCTAAATAAAAAGTTTCCTATAAGGACTTCTAGGACCTAGTAGACATCCCAAAATCACACACCAATTGATTTGTTGAGAAGCACAATGAATTAATTTTTGACAACAATTGGAACTTGAAAAAATAATGGGAAATACAAAGAGGAATAATAACGGGAAACGTCCTGGTGAAAGTTATAAATTACCATTGATTGATAGGGTTACGAAACAATAAAATCAAAGATATAGCGAGGGCCCCTGTCGCAGACGGACAAGGCTCTAGGGCCGATGCCGTCTGAGGAGAAGAGTGACCAACCGAGGTAGATAGAGGGGATAGAGGGGAAGCAGAAAGGGAGGGAGAGAAACAACATTCGGTCGGTGGTCAGCTGTTAGTACATTCCACTCGCCAATTCCAACCACAAGAAGGTCACCATGCTAGGGGTCAAAGAAGACCACTCAATTACGGTTCGAAGGGAGCATCGGATGAGCCTTAATTCTCTTCCCGTGTCAAAAAAATTAAAAGCCGCCAACCTCGAATGGTTAACTATAAACAAGGAAGAAAAGAAATGAGCAATTGCATTCACGGAGATGCAAACATTTTTTAATTAATATCCCACCCCTGGCCGCGAGGTTGGGTGTGGTTCTTGCTCGTTGGCCAAAGAGATCCCTTAAAAATCATGCCACCTTTTCAGACAATAGTTTGACGATATTCACACCCTAGTTGTCACAAACTCTACTATCCGCCATTTTCGTCATAATTAAGTGCACTACTCCATACTATTTGCGACCGGGTGATAAACTAAATTTTCATTTTGCATAAAAAAAATAGTTCCCTCTGATCGACCTGCTTCAATCAAACCCAGCTGTAAAATAATTCCTAAGTGCTACGTGCCTCCACAAGTTTAATATTCGTTCACAAATATTACGCATGCCAAGGTTTGACAAGTAAAAGCAAATTAAAGCTAAACAAAATAATTCGTAAAACAAAGAACAAAATAACTGAAAATGGATAAGTTAAGGAATACATTTTATGAGGCAACATCCTTATTTCATGTCATCCTATTTCGAATTCCACAATAATTAATCAAATAATCAAATTCATTACTCGTAGAATTGAAGAATAGAAAGCAAGAAATCACTACCCTCTGTTTTCAATTTGGAGCCTCATACGACATTCGTTCGACCAAAAAATTCGGGAAATATTCATTCGTTTGACATAAACAACTACAGCAATGAAGTACAAAAATAAAGCCAATGAAATAGGTACTCAACACAAGAGAGGCCTAAAATTCTCTCACAACATGCAAAAATTCAGTTAAAACTTCAGCATAAATTAAAAACAAAAAACGTTGGGTGAACTTAGAAGTGCATAGCAAATTAATGCTATTTTAGCATACGCACCTGTCAACTGTCAACACAAATGAATTTTAGCTGCTGAAACTAGAAGCATAAAATACGCACATCTACGATTTCATTCCCATTTTGAGGGGAGTACATCCCATGGTAGGCACTGTGATAAATAGTTATACCCCAAAAATCCAAATAGTTAAGCCAGTATGCTCCGCCAAACAAGTTACACACTACGACCTAACTGTTGCACATTCATAACTACAGTTACTTCTAAATGCATCGGTTACAATTAAAATTTGGCATATAACTTTAAAATTAAACCATAATTTCAAATCACATACAACGCATAAACAATAATATACAAAAAGACATGTTTGGTTAGAACACTTACCGCTCTCCAGATGGGTTTCGTTGGAGGAGATTTGATGAGCCACCCCTCGTGAACGATTTCGAGACTGTTGTTGGACATTTCAACAGATTTAAAACCTAAAATGTATTATTAGTGCAAAGAAAAGACACCACAGCCATCTCCACAAGCACCAACGTAATCACACTACATCACAAATTTTTCCTTCAACCAGCTTCAACTTAATGCTGGATGACTAAACCTCGACACTGAAGTGATTGGCTAACGAAGTATATCCAAGTTTCAGAAAAGGACCGTGATTGGTCCACACAATTCGTAACAGCCTATCACGGCAATTCTTTTATAGTATGTTAAAGGTACAAGTGCATCAATATGGTGGATCAGCTGGTCAAGATTGTTTGGGTGCCGCAAGTATTTTAATCGCAGTTTAGCCATGATTTTGAGAGAATGGGCTCTATTGCTTCTGTCCTGCAATGGCACTGCGATAGGTGCACTTTAATTAATCCCACGGAACACCCTCGGTGCAAAAGATGTGGGTCGGTCCGTGGTTTCCGAAATCGTGATTTAATAGCATCTAAGGGTATTATTAAGAACAAATTACGCTCTGGTAATGTAGGTACATCATCGATTACTGAGGTATTTAGAACTGATCACGATTTAAAACTAAAGTCTGACCAATGTGAAAGTAGTAATATTTTAGTTTCTACGATTAGTAAAAATGGATCTCCTAGTGACACTTGTCAAAACGTGCAGATTCTCTCACGGTGAGTAATGTTAAACCAGTCTTAACTGTAATGTAAACACGCAATTTTATGCATCTCTATAGTATATTGTTAGCGAAATTTATAGTTCTTTCCTTTATATTCGTCTCATTATAAGCACAGTGAAATTGATTAGTTCTTACTCGTTGTATACACATTCTTTCGCATGCTCACCGTGGGTTTTTCAACTACCTGCATGAAAAGTATATGTTTTTTTTATTTTCATGCCACTTCACTTGGCATACTTACAAGTGTTAGAAAATTTTCTTTTGCAAACCAAATATATCCCTCTCATCTTTCGACTAGAAATGAATCCTATAGGATCCGCTCTATAGACGGGTTAAAATAAAGGTGGAATGTGTTTTCTACCGACGAAGGGGTGTACTTTTAAAATAATGCTTTTCGTGTTCTAAGGAAGCCAATACCTACTTAAACTACATTTGGAGGTGCCCTGCACATCTTCACGAAACATTCAGACCCCAAGTATTTTTACGCAGACTATCAATGCCTCAATATGAAAGTATTTCAATATAATATTTTCTTCATTTTTGGTAAATCTGTAAGTGACCTTTTAAATAAATGGAGCAACCTCAAATTTTATCAAGCACCTGCCCTTATTATCGATTTGCTTTTAAGTCCTGGCAGCTATCTGCAATTCATGTTGTAGCAAACTTTATTTGTAAATTTAAGTGAAGCTGCCTTCATTGCTGAAAATGAAACATCATATGGAATGTTTCATATGGCTGTATCATTTGGCAAGTTTCTACCGACTATCAGATGAAACCTCTGTGAATATGCTGCATGAAGCAACTATGAATACACTTCAACGGGGAAATAGGCATATAGTATTAGTATAAAGCATGTCCTTCATTTCATTTAAAATAACAATACACAAAAGTGCTTGAATAAAGTTTCCCGTCTCTCTTAAAAAAGAGCGGCGTGTCGTTTGAACTTGGATGAGTGTCTGCGAATTTCTCATCTCGTTTTCAGCATTGGAATCAAAATTAGAAACAGGTGGGGTGCGATGGTGCTGCGACTCTGCTGCAAGGTAAACAGTATTTTTACGCTAGGGGATGTAGGGGCTAAAATACCAGCCCGGCGAACATGGCCAAATTGGCAGTGAGACAAAACTCGTCGCGGGTAAGGTTGGCGTTTGGGCTTCACAAAATGAGCGGCGTCTTCTTTTTTCTTGGGCTTGCCTGTCAATAGAATAACGCCATCGTTGGCCATTGACTTGGCATTATGATGCCATTGTGGCGAGCCGTCTTCAGTTGCTGTCAAATTATCTCAGATCCCGGCGCCATAAATTCGAGCGATGAAAAGGAGTGAGTTCGTTTCAGTGTGCCCAACACCCATGTTGATTTCATCTCCATATGGCCAGATAAGAAAATCTACTGTTTTGCACATGCCCACGTGACATTTCGACAGATAGGCACCATTTGTATGATATTTAATGTACTGATATATGGGGCATGTTGTTATTTCACATTTTTGTCATTATTTGTTCCAGTTGATGGCTTTTCTTAGTGC
The DNA here is from genome assembly GCA_002093875.1 of Calopteryx splendens. Classification (NCBI taxonomy): domain Eukaryota; kingdom Metazoa; phylum Arthropoda; class Insecta; order Odonata; family Calopterygidae; genus Calopteryx; species Calopteryx splendens. Next base: position 116,037 of record LYUA01000785.1, read on the forward strand.
ATGAATCTTTTATCTAATGTTCATGACATTATTGTCTCGTTCGAATTCATTCATTTGTTTATATGCATATATGTGAATTAGGCAATGTGTACGTTTTTAAAACTATTACTGTATTTATTACTTTACTTTCAGAAATGAAAAAGACATTGATCAGCACAATGAGGAGCCCAGGAATTTTGATGATAATCTGGTTAGTCATTCACCAGAAAGGAGAACCTGGGAAGACCCTGATTTAGGGCCATTTCATCCAAAAGAGTTTCGCAGTAGCCTGATCGATCTCAGTCCTGTGACACCACAGATTTCCAGTCCAATCACTGCCAAAAGCCAAGTTTCCACTGAGGGATCGTTGACTTGGAGTCACCCTTGCCCTAGACATTCCTCATTTTCTAGGGAGGCCGGGGGTCAACTTATCCGATCGGCCAGCTCTGACTGCCTTCTCCTTCATAGGTGGTCTTGCCCATACTGCCATATTCTGAACATAAGTGTCACATTACATTGTGCTGCTTGTGGCTATCCAGCTGCAAGCATCGATAGTCCCTGTGAGATTGATGGTGCTTGCAGTTTTGCTCTAGGTGATATAGCTTCAGTTGAATCAGGCACTAAGGCTGAGGAAGAAAGACTGGAACCAATGGCTGCCACAGCCACTGCTGCCACCAGTGGCAGGCGGTGGTGCAATTCAGTAGTGTCTTGTAGGGATTGCCAGAATGGGAATACAAATGAAGTTTCACATTGCGAGGCATGTAGAGCGGCTTGGTTGGGACAAAGGTCACAAACTTCTGGACATGTTGTGAATGGCCCAAGTATCCCTCAGCAGTCAATGGATGACAGCGTTAAAGGGCTGCAGAGCCGAAGGAGCATAGTGGATTGCAAGGAATGTTTGGCAGAAGCACAAAATCGCTCACCCAAGAGGCATAGTCCATCAGTTTATGATCGAGTGAAGTCAAAGGTCAGTCGCTCCCTGTCTAATGGCTCTGTCGTGCAGAAACTATGGCTGGAATCACCAAATTCATTCTTGCCAAAGGCTCTTAGTGGTGGTATATTTCGAAGGCCAAATAGTCTTGTCACTGACAATGAACCAAAGTGTGAAGATGGTGACGTGGAACAAAAGTTTGATTCCAGAACTGTGCAATCATCAAACACTAGCAATGATTTGTATAGTGGTGGGTCCAATATGGGTTCTGGAATGGTATGGACATGTCTCAGGTGTACTTTAGATAATGTGGGTAATGAGGACAGGTGTGAGGTGTGTGAAACCCCCAGGAAGCCTGTTATTCCTTCTATTCTGCCCACGCAGTTGCCTGGTACCCTCGGGCGAAATGGAATTGTTATCACTGTCCCTGACTGGAGTGTGTCAGAAACAAAGAAATCGGCCCAAATGGTCGGGGAGCTCACCCCTCGGCGATCCCTAGCCCCCAACTGCAATGAGAACAATGGAGGTCTCTCTCCTTCGTCCCCAAATTGCACTGCAGGTCGACCCATTTATCGAAGATCTCTTTCAGAAATAAATTCCACAAATCTTGAAGAGTCAGCCCAGCAGAAATTTGTCTCCAACCGGAGGAGTTTGATCGAAGGTGAACCTCAGAGTCTGGTCGATTTGGACTTGCAAACTCAGCCGGTCCACCCATCTGGTATTAGGTATTCTTACATTGGTATATCGGATCCATCTTCACCCAGGGTACTGTCCAAAACACCATGTAAACCAGGTCTGGGAGATATGCGTGTAGACCTTCCCAGAGACTTGAACCCCAACCACCAGGAAAACCAATCCAAATCCTCTCCCCAGCCACCACTGGCTCCTGGCTTCATCTCATCCACATTCGATCGCATGTGGACCTGTACGAAATGCTCCTTTGCCTACAACCCCCTTTGGTCGGACAATTGTGATATTTGTTATTCCATGCGTTCTCCACCTTCCCTCACAGAGCCTAGTCTCATCACAGTGACCAAAGACAGCGTTCGGTATACTCCGACCAAAAGGGAAGCTGCTGGCATGGTCCCAAACCCATGCCCAGTCACTGTCAGCACTCCCACTCTGGCCACCCAGGAGAGGGACCTTGATGAAGATTTTCAATTCCTACCAGCAGAGCCAAGTCCCGCGATTGTTGTCTCTGCCTCGGAGAGGGACTGGACGTGTCGGAAGTGCACCTTGGTCAACTCTGAGAGTATGGTGGCATGTTTGGCATGCGGTGGATCCCGTCTTAAGAGTGTCACGACCATAGAAGATTTCACCTTGAGGAAGGGCGAGTTTTGGTCTTGCGGGCAGTGCACGCTGAAGAACCCCCTCTCGGCCCACAGCTGCCTCGCCTGCAAGACGAAGCTCGAGGTGCCGTCTTCAGAGTCGTCGGGAGGGAGGGGAAGGAGGAGTCCATCACCTGCAGCTTCTAGGTCAAAGGCCAAGGCGAACGGTGGCAGCAGTGGGAGCGCCGTGGCATCTCCAGCCTCATCCCAACATCCCATTGGTGGTGCCGTGCCGAAGCAGAGGGTGGGAGTTAGCAGGAGGCCTAGTCAGAATCACCACCACCACCATCACCACCACGGTAGTGGCAGGTCGAGTGCCAGCAGTGGTGGGAGTGGCAGTGGGCACCGCTCCAGTGGACCACCCACCCCAGAGGGCATGCAGGGCAGCTCGAACAGGGTGGGGCGAGATCCACCCGTTTCCTCGGCAGCAGTTTCCCCAGCATCGTCGTGGCACTGTGTGGTGTGCACCTTTGAGAACAGAACTTCGTCCGTCTCCTGTGACATGTGTCAGAGTTCGAGGGGGGCGAGAGGTCCTTCCATTGCACTGACACCTGGTGCAATGTCGGCTTCGGAAGGTGGTTCGGTGCACACTATGTCCAGCATGGTGCCTTCGATTCAAGTGATGGGGGCAGCTGTTCCACCTCATGCAGGTGTCATCAAGCAGGAAAGTGAGCTGATGGAGGATCTACGCAACATTGAGGAGAGGGAGGCGTTGGAGAAGTGGGAAAGGATTGTGCAATACTGTCGAGAGGTTTGTAATCCTTTCATTTGTTTTTCTCTCTTAATTGGGGTCCTTTCAGCATTCTCTTTTTGGGAGCCTTGAGTCTGAGAACTGAAACCTTCATGACCCACTCTTCATTTTTTTTACAATATTGCTTAAATGTACAGCCCAGGATGTGGTCACTCTTAAATTGTCTGGTCTGTAATGCACTTCACCTTTGTTTGATTGATTGCATCTATTACACTTGAAGTTTGTTTAAACTTTAATTGTACTAACACCACATTTTGAATCTCTCTCACAACTTTTGCTAATCACGATTTTGTTCTTGGCAACAGTGCATTTGATTTTTTCTCATGTTTTATTTCAAATGATAATCCATGGATTGTAAAAGTCTGGAAAGCCTGTAAGAATCAGATGAATTCATAAATCTAGAATTAAAACATCTTGTATTTTTGTGCATAGCAATTAATGCCTAGAATAATTCGGTCTCTTTTCAATCCTTGACTAATCTTTTTCTAATAAAAATGTTCCCCCTCCTGTTTTGTTCATATTAATGTGAACGACTCTTACATGGTCAGACGACAGATTTCATGGATTATACCCTCTAGTTCATAATCTCTGATCTAAACTAAAATAATTGGGATCCCCGTAATAATACATGGTTTAACCCTATTTCAGGTTTCATCCTTGAATTCTGGTTATGCATGATGCTTTGTCTCCTAATGTGCATGACTTTTATTCTCCCCAACCTGGTACACAAATGGTTTTATTTTAAGGAATATCATTCAAGGCCACTGTGTTGAAAATATTCCGTGCATTGGGATGTGATGATGTCAAGTATTATATTTAAGCAGTATGCTCAACTCATCCTGTAATAAGGCAATGCGGTGAAGTGGAATTTGGAGGTACAAGTTACACAAGAGTGGAAAGAGATGGCGTCACTCAAGTGTGAATCTGGAGCATGCATTTGGAAACTGGGAGCATCATTCATTCATGTTTTGTTTCCCTTTTTGTTCTTTTTCTTTTTTTCCTGGTTACCTAGAGGGCACCCGGGGCTTCTTAAGCTTAATATACCTGAGCAAAGTAAGGCTCTGCCTTGTCACTTGCTGCTGAGCCTCACCCACTGGATGTTCTCCTTTTTCTCACCAAAGGACTTTTAGACTTGTTTCATGGAGCCAGTGAATTTAACCAGAGAACTGCTAGAGTGCTAAAAGTAGATAATCGGTTCTCCTGTCGTGGTGGAAGTATAAATTTGACTTTCAACAATGCCTTTAAAGTGGCGCATTGATGAGCGAATCTATGTAAGTTTGAATTTACCCTCTTTGTTTTCAATGAAGGTGTTCTGTACTTTAGCTGTTAAGCTTGTTGCAGTGGTTTTCATGCTTTTTCCTTGCATCACAGTTGATTTGGTTGCTTTTATTGCAATCAATAAGTAATGCACATCTTAAGCAGAGTAGTTTAAATCATCTTCGTGTATAGTTTGCTACCATCACATTTTTCTATTGTAAACCATGTTGCTGTGGATTCTGTAAACCTTGACTTTCCTGCGATTTCTTGAACTTCCAGTGCTTTTGTATTTTGTTGAAATTCATTCACTCGTAATTTCCATAATAGTTGATGCCATAGGAACTTATTATGATGCCACTCAGTTTGTAGAGATTATTTTTTGTTTTTGTTGTGGTGTTTACTGATATTTCATTTTTTGCAGAATAAGGAGCCGTTTGTGGACGATTCATTTCCTCCAGCTCCAAAGTCACTGTATTATAATCCAGCGGATACAAAAGACAATCACGTTGTGCAGTGGCTGCGTCCACACCAGATAGTCATGGAGGGTGACACCAAGCTCAAGTGGGCGATCTTTCGCACTCCTCTCCCCTCTGATATTTCCCAAGGTAAGACACGATTTCTTCCATTCAGGTAGAAGCCATTTTGTGGGTTACAAAAACCTTTTGTTGACCCAGTTTGGTCAGGTTTTCAGGGTTTGAACCCTGAAAATAGTTGATATCGCAAATAGCTCTCATAAAGCCAGTACTCACAAGTAGTGTGTGTGACTTCCCATTTTGATCTCAGGCATTTACCTTGTCATGCTATTTTTAAAATATTCTTTCTTATTAACTTTAGCTTAGACATAATATGAGGCTCAAAATTTTATGATGATACATATTTCAAAAGGGTTGGTTAGCTTCATGTCAGTGACTTCTTGAATATTTTTAGTAATAAGCAAGACCCATTTTGTTCAACTTTTTTCCACCACTCCTGGACTAAATTTAACGATTGATTTGAAATACATTGTTAACTGTAAAAATTGAGAGGGAGTGAGATGAAAAAGCAGATTCATTGGATGACAAGGTGATTTTTTTTATTGATCTTTCACTAATTACTTGTAGACAACTCTTTTTTCCTCAAAAGGTATGAGAATCTTTTTAAATTAAAGCTGATCCACTCCCCATTGATATTTTTATTTTTAAGCTGTCCTTTTGAATAGATTTGAGGAAATTTTTCAGAAATCAGTTGCCATGGGTGTTTCATAGTAAACATGAAGGCTTTTACCCCATTATGATCATGGACTAATAAAAATGTTCAGCTTACACTTACTTGAAAATCAGTTTGAATTTTCCGCTGCTTTTTTTAGAATTCAGAGTGGGTAATACTTAAATGATTTATCGTAGAGCTATGTGAGATGAATATTTGGTCTTAAAAAAGTGTATAATTGAATTCCATGCTTGGATCATGTAGAAAATTTGAATTTTACTTTTGTCAATTTGAAATGTTCTCTTCACTTGCATATAAGCCAGATGTTAAATAATGCATGGTCACTGATTATTTATTAACTTATCTTTCTTTCTGTTTTAGATACAATTTTGTTGTCTTTCTTACCAGCATCACTAAAATAAAATATTTTATTTAGTGTAAGGTTTATGTGATCAAGTTTATTTTTCTATTTCAATTAACAGTTTGAATACTTGGATTTTTCAGCCATGAAAATTATTTTCTTTGTAGTAAGCAATTTCTTTTTTAATTTTTCCTTTTTCAATAGTCTGCTTAGAAAACAAATTTCTTAAGCATTGCATTGACATTAATAGTACTAATTTTTCTGTATCAATTGTTCACGTCAGTATTATTAACTGCAAATATTGAGAGGGAATGAGATGAAAAAGTTTTCATTTGGCGACTACTTTAGGCAATCCTTGTTGTTAATCTTTCATGTGTTATTTGTACACACTAACCTTGAAGGAGTTCTGGGGAATTGCTGGTTGTTGAGTGCTCTTGCCGTCCTTGCGGAGAGGGAAGACCTTGTGAAAAAAGTGATGGTGATGAAAGAGTTTTGTCACCAAGGTGCATACCAAGTGCGTCTGTGTAAAGATGGAAAATGGACGACTGTGTTGGTCGATGACCTCTTACCCTGTGATAAGCGTGGCCACCTTGTATACTCTCAGGTAAGACTTTAATTCTTTGTCGTCAGTTGCTATGTTGGTTATAGCATTGTGATGTGTGATCAACAGTGTGCTAACCTGTGAAACATCATTCCTCCTTAAGATTGTCTGATGGTATAATTGCTACTTTTGTCTTGCGAAATTTGGAAGTGAGAGTAAGTGTGAAATCATTGTCTACCATGAGAAAGTCTTGTGTTCATATTACTGATATGCGTATTATGAAATTAATCATTTTCAAATGCACTAATGGATGCAAATATTAAGGTATATGCATGGTAGCTGGTGGAAGTAGAAACATAATTTGCTAATATGTACAGTGATGGGACCAAATTATGGTGCAAAAGTATGTGCGTTCAAACTAAAATTACTCGTGAAAAAATCAGGATTTTATGATCCCATACTACGAGAAAAAAATTTCAGTCTATTTGGCTACATAAATTTGGAGACCTAGGAAAATGATTACCGTATTTACTCATGTATGCCACACACTTTTTTTCCTAAAACGCCAGTG